>CACRXK020003306.1:0-37016 GCA_902702795.2 Paramuricea clavata | reverse complement strand
CTGTATTGATATATAGTTATATCAACACTCGTGGAAGTTGGGAAAACTCGAAATTGTGTGAAAACACTCCGCCCTTCGGGCGTCGTGTTTCCACACAATTTCTCGTTTTCCCAATTTCCACTCGTGTTGATATAACTGTATATCAACACGGAAAATGTTTTATATTTGTTAAATATATATATATATATATATATATATATATATATATATATATATATATATATATATATATATATATATATATATATATATATATATATATAGTTTTTCGTTTTACCTCAAAAACCACAACAGTCTGTTTCATCCGTATAGGAATCATCAGGTGGTCCAGTTCACCACCTGATGATTCCTATACGGATGAAACAGACTGTTGTGGTTTTTGAGGTAAAACGAAAAACTATATTACGCTCTATCTATATGGTATTGAGCACTGTTTGTGTTTCGTAAACCAAAATCTTAAGCTATATATATATATATATATAGACATAAAATTCTTAACTTAAGTATATATTATACTGATATACTAAAATGAACATCTAATTTTCTGCTATATATGCATGTTTATTTATTTATAATATATAGTAATTACATGTTTAGAAATTCTTCCGTCAAAGCCATTTATGCATGTTACTTAAGGCGATTTCTCTGTAAATTGTGTCCAATTTCGCACAAAGAGCTAATGAGTAATGTTATATGCATGCAGTGAGAGAATTTGTCACGCAAAGAAAATAATCATGAAACGGAAAATTATAAGGAATAAAGCTATACAGAATAAAAAGGACACAGGCTTTAGAATTGTTGCATGATGTTTTTAACGAGTTCTGTTTTCTTACAAAATGTTGAACAAAAATATTCAACGTCAGTTAATATATTGTCCTGCTATGCCTATATAGCTATATATGTGTATGTTTTCGTATACTGAGGGAATTATGTCAGTTGTACAAAGTTTCATAATACAACTTGGACGTTGTAACGCCATCATATAAACATGTATGCACAAACATGCCGTCAAACAGACATATAGAGATTAATTACTAATGAGTGTATTTAGCATCCTTTTAACCAAATGAGTGTGCATTACACCCAACTGTGAATGTAGGGACATGTGCTTGGGTATATATAAGGCAACGTAAACGTTTAGAAGCCTTATGAGGAGCAAGAACTTTATCAGTAATATTTACTGGAACTGACAAGGTTGTATAGCCAAAGAAAAGCAGAATGAAGGCTGTTGTTTTAACCCTGATGTTGTGTGTTACGCTCGTGACAGCAAGAGATGATGTGAAGCGGAAAAACCGCCCGCAGTGTGGCGTTCATCCTAGGAAATGTGCAGGAAAACGAGCTTGGGTAAGTTGAACCAATCTTTCCATTTCTTTAATCTTGTATCTTCACTATAAAAAAAATGGCTCGACTGAAACTTGAGACTGAGTCAATAGTAGTAATGTTCACACAGTAATTAAAGACATTGGGTGGTAAGAATACTCAAATTTATCAGTGAGCAAATTTACCGTCAACATTTTATTGAGTAAAGTAAATATGTTATTAATTCTAAACATTGAGTAAATTTGGAACTTCACCCAAAAAGTTGAGTAAATCAGTGTTGCATCTATAGAGGATGAATGATACTATAATAAGACCGGCTGGGCAAACTGCATGGCATGAAAATTGTTCCCTGGCCATGTTTCTCTCTCTATAATACAGTATAGTATGCAAATATATACTATTTAAGGGAACATTAATAAATTTATATATCCGCAACGATAAGTATAGCTATACTCTCAAACTGTTCTTGAATTTGAAGGAAACATTTTTAACTCCTGAGAAGCAAAACGTTTATTGTATAACTGTATATAACACTGTTTCCAAAGAAGCAGGAAACTAGCTTCATTCAAGCCCACTGATTCAAGGAAAACATGGAATTTGAAATGTTCAATGTGCAACAATGTTTCCCAACGCTCAAATGAGAATATCCTACAAAATATATAGCCATGGCAACCAACGCCTTAATCCAAGACTTGCATTATAGACACAGGTTAATTTAATTTAATCACGCCGCCATTTTTGGGTGGCATTTCAGCCGAGGTCTGCGAGATAAGGCAACATAACAGCGACCTTTTATAATTTTTTGGACAAATTATGGTAAGTTTGCTTTGTAAATGGTTAGTTTATTTTGAAAAAATGCTTTTCACATTGTTTTAATCAGTCTGAAATGGTTAACGAGAATTGGATGCCACCCAAAAATGGCGGATATTCGTCATCGTGAGAAAGGCTAATTGTACTTATATTGAAAAGTTTTCTTTAAAATTATATTAACTTCTATATAGAAACTTTTTGTTTAACCATCGATTTTATAAGAGTATTTTTGTACACATAAACTTGCCTCTTCTCAAGTCCATTCATTTTGTAGGAGAACTGGAAAAATATGATGCGGGAAAAGGCAGAAGAGAATCGGGAATTTTATCCGAACGATGAAGAATTCAAGGAGGCCTTGAAATCTTATGAAAATAATCGCGAGGAGTTTCCCAACAGAAGATAATTAAACTTTACTTTGACTCAGAAAGCTATATACTTATAATGCATGCCTTTACATTTAGCTTAACTTGCAATATTTGTCTTAAACTTATGAACTAGGTTTAGTCTCCGATAAAAGCATGTGCGTGGAATTAAATCCTCAAATAAACTACTTACAATGAATTCTCTGATGTTTGTCATTTGAGGTCTAATATCATTATTAAGTACTGTTTAATAAACGAGCAGGAGTGTTTTATTAAGTTTAAAGCCACGAGCGCGCAGCGCGAGTGGCTTTAGACCCAATAAAACACGACCTGCGAGTTTATTAAACGGCTTCCTGAAACATGCACGACTGCAAATTCAATAGATATGCTGCCTTATTAGTATTCTTTATATAAAAAAATACCAATGAAGACACGACTACAATAGACACTGCCTTATTAGTATTCTTTATATAAAGAATACTAATTAGGAGTGTTTTATCAGGTTTAAAGCCACTGCACGTGACATATTATGGTTGACATGATTTGTCAATAAGCTTATGAATTATTAATGAGTGTTTGAAATTAAGTCAGTGAATGAATATAAAACCCAGTCGATATTGCATTCACGACCTGAACCTAAATGTTCTTCTCAGTATTAACTAAAAACCTCTGCTCACAGCCTGAATTTGTTTCGCTTTCGAAATTTCGGGCTGGGAGCAGGCTATATAGTTATGGAGAGAATCAACGCCATCTTCGTTCCCAGGGTCCCTCGACTTGTTAGTAATACTAAACGCGCGTGAAGTTGCTTGGGAAGGTTTCGCGATGTTTTTGCCAAAATGTTGGGGTCTTGCATGGGGAGCAATATTCGAGTGATTGTTAGGCTTACTGTTCACGCTGTTAGTTACATAACACTGCACTTAGCAACTTAGCATTCAAGATTAAAGTCGAAACAGTATGCGGCAAAGTGATGTGCAATTATTCTTTAAGCTGAATCCCCTTGCAAGAAAAATTTCGCTGTCGACATTTTTCGCTCAATTCTATTGAAGCGGCAAAGTAGAAATGATTTATTCGGCTGGTCACAATTTACTCAAATCACACTTGATCTTGCATGCACAGTGGCCGAAAACAGAGGCGGTCTTAATTGGAGGCGGTCTCAATTCAAGCCAAATGTCAGTTGTTTGTCAGTGTTTTGTAGGATGCTAGTTCATCAATGTCAGCCTTTTGTCCGTTGTGAGGAAAATGCATGTACGTCAGTGACTCAGTCAAGCCCTTTCGTATACCTTCAGATAGAGTACGTTTGACACAAAATATGATTATATCATGCACCATTATCATTTTAGCACCAAAGTCAAAGACAGTACTTACTTATACTTACAGATTTATTTAGCCACGCTGGCCATACACAACATAGTTGTAAAATACAATCTGTTGATTTTCAGATGTATGGGGCGTGTTATACTTACAAACTATTTTAACTCACATCCTAAGTCTCTGGTATATAGTGGACATACTGCGTTTAAATTGGTAAAAGAGAACATGCCTTTTTCGCCTCAGAAGGAAGACTATTCCACAACAGCATTGCACCAATATACTTAAAACTTCGTTTAATTAAGATAGTTTATTTTAGTTTTTGGAAGTGCTAAATCAGTATCATTACCTCGAAGATTATATATATTCTCTATTAATATCTTTAATTTTTATAAATTTTTCTCTAAAGCCTGCCGCACACGAGAGCTATCTGCTGAGCCAAAAGTTACTCGTGCCTGTTAGCTCAGCTGATAGCTCACCGATCAAACATGTTTGATACGTGAGAAAAGGTTGCATGAGGCAAAAAACTCAGTAAAATGTACGCGCACACGGTGAGCTATCGGCTGAGCTAACAGGCACGAGTAACTTTTTGCTCAGCAGATAGCTCTCGTGTGCGGCAGGCTTAAGACTTGGAGCGGACTGCTCATTAAGAATTTTGTGCATCAAAACGCTCTTCAGCCTATGACGTCTTACATCGAGCGTGGACCATTGCAGATCCTCCCGAGTACATTTGCCGAGTTGACATCAAATCAAGCTCCTGTTATAACTCGCGCCGCTCTACAGTGTACGTTGGTTATATATAATAATAGCAAGTTGGTTAATAACAAGGTTTATTAACCAGCATCCGGCTTAGTAACTTATCTTTCTTTGTAAAAATGTTATCTTTGACCGATCGGTAAAATCAAATTAAAAATCGGTCATCTATTGAAAACCTCAAAATATTTTTAAACAGGCCGGAAACCGAATGAACGAATATCGTATTTAGATTTTAGACCAGCTAGGCACTTGTCTCAAGCCGAGGGAAATTGTCCTTCTTAGAAAACACCATGTTTAATTCAATCTGCAACGCTTTTATTTATAGTGAGCTCGGGTCTTCATCTGAGCAAAACAGTTAATAACTTTTCTTTCATATTGAAATTGACATATGACGGGTGAGCATGCACAAGTCGTATTGAAAGATTGTTATTAGTTATCTATAAACAGCTGATTTATCAGAATATTATGTAATTGAAAAAAAAAACATATTGGACAAGATGCAGTATAATTATTTTTGCATAGGCTTTAGATCAGCATTTGCAAAACAACCTAACTGCATGAAAGACTATTGAATGCAGCAGAGAGCTTTTAAATATATTATACGGCCTCTAGGAGTCTTAGGTTAAAATATCTTAGTAACCCGCCCTTATTGTCAGGCCTTTTGAAAAACATGTTTACAATAAAAGACGCAACGAAGAATTTCACTAATGCTGAGACTTCGGGCCATGTGCTTAAAAATAAATCGAGGCATTGTGATTTTCTTCAAGACATTTTCCGCCTTTTAGGAGATAACGATTTATGCCTAATATGGGCATATTGTTTATTAAACTACTTGCTTCTTCTGATTTCATAAATTTGGTTTTTCAATACTTCAGTCATTGTTAGCGTCTATTATAAGACATGAATTAAACACGTTCATGGATCTCTAAAACTGTGAAAAATTGAAGCGACAGATTGACCGTTTGACTTGTATGATTCCATAGACACTTTGGGGGCTAATAGTTTTGACGTATGCATGTCTACTGGGACATATGGTTTATGTTTATGATAAAAGATATCATCTGAAATTATTACATTGTGAAGTGGGCGAACTACAGAAACTGGATTCAATATACAGTACTTCGAAATAGGCTTGACATGGAAAATTCGTTAATGATTTGTTAAAGTGCTGCCACAGAAGACGTAGGGTTCAATCCTACATCCCCAAACAAACAAACAAACAAACAAACAAACAAACAAACAAACAAACAAACAAACAAACAAACAAACAAACAAACAAACAAACAAACAAACAAACAAACAAACAAACAAGCAAGCAAGCAAGCAAGCAAGCAAGCAAGCAAGCAAGCAAGCAAGCAAGCAAGCAAGCAAGCAAGCAAGCAAGCAAGCAAGCAAGCAAGCAAGCAAGCAAGCTCCTTACAGATTACCAATGCAAAATTCAGTCTACTGTGATCACAGAAGCTTTGAATGTGCATGTAAACACTATGAGAAGCCTTATATTTTACGATGTATCACTATTAAAACCAAGGCATATTTTAACATATATACTGGGGCCATTTGTGGGGGCCATTTGCCCCCCAGGCCCTCCTGTTGGCCCCCCACTCATGCACAAGGGCCCCCCCACTCCTTGGGCTCTTTTAACCACATTTTTTGTAGTATTAATGTGATTGTAGTAAGTCTTTGTCTGTATTTTATCATAGTTTACAATGAGAATATATGAAGAAATTCTCATTAGGGATTCGTCTGGATGTTTGTAAACTTTAACTTTATACATTATACTATAGTACGTAGCCTCGAGTTAAAATATATGTTGAAAGACAAGCACATTGCGAGTAAGAGTGTTAAACATTAACTTTTTATAGTATTCAGAATTATGGGCCCCACTTGTAAATCTTTAAAATATGCCTTGATTAAAACTCGTACTATATAAACCATAGATATAAACAGTCCAGTGATTACCAAGGTGATTACTGCTTCAATAAAGTGTTAAGATCCTTCACGGACGGTGAATTGCTGATTCCCCATCCAGGTTTGAGTGCATGTTTACTGTAATACGCCCACACTAAGATATTTTTGCAGGATTGTTTCGCTAACAAACTGAGAATCGCTTATCGTCCAATGAAATTCAAATAAGGCGTTACCCCAGGTCGCATCATACAAACATGATTGATCAGATTTATATTTGAACACATGCCTGTCAAAAATTGCTCGTCTGCAATGTTCCCACGCACAGTATATTAAATTTCGCATAAAAGGATAGCATTTTATATGAGTCGGCCCTCGTCCTAAGTCAATAAACTGCTGAGTCATAGCAAACTCATTTGCCAAATTAAAATTCTTGTTTAAATAGGTGTCAGACCAACAAAAGTATAGTAACTATATAGGTTATTAACGCAACACTCGTATCAAGTTTATTAAGAATTCGCTGTTTTTAATTCGCTGTTGTGCGGGATTCAGACCTGGCTTAAGTGAAGCTGGAGTATGCAACTGCTAATACTATATAGGTTCCATGCAGCCAGTGGTGGCCACAGGCCCACATTGAATGGGTTTGTTAAGATGAGTACATGTCGAAAAAGCACCATTAATCCGAATCACTATATTTTATGGCTTGGCGCTTGTATTAAAGTTGTGCCCTCTTTATCGTTTGCAAGTGGGTACAATTATAAGGTCAAATATATTGGAATCCATCATGATGGCGTCGTATGGAAAGTCATTAAAACATTTATTACACGTTGTTTTAATCTTTAATATTACATTTAATGCATGTATGCATGGAATTGAAGGCGGCACTGGAAAATAGCTTTCCGAATAATGCCGAACGTTCATCCATATTCACTCCTTCTTGACATCTTGTCCAAAATACTCCCACGCTGATCAAGCTCTGAAACAATAATTAAGATCTTCTTGCAATCTTGGTTTGAAAAAATAGATGCACCAGGAAAAGAAAAACCCTATCAACCTCGAGGATCAGACGCAAAGACTGAGTTTGAAAATGGCTTGTTATAATGCCAAGTATATATATAGAACAATTAGTTTCGCTTCACATATTAAGTTGTTTCTGAGATGCCGGCACGCGCTTAATCAATTAAATTAATCATGCGCTAAGTTAGAATTGCTACTGTACAAAAACAAAGTTATAACCTTCACATGTTGTGACGTTGTCCTAGTTACGTTAGATGCACTGGCCTGCCCCTACACTAACCCGTTCAGGATTTTAATTCGGGTCAGCATAAGGTTTGGGCCTTTGGGGTATCCGTACATAGGTGATAGGTAGTCTATAGTTGAAATTGGACGATAAACGAATACGATGTATGGTCTTGAACGGGTCTGTGATAGTGCCAATAATTATACTTTGAGAAAGCTTCGGATTGATACTGGGGATACAACTACCTCAAAAATACAAGTATGTCCTATTTGTAAGTCAACTTGTGTAAGTGACGATCTCATTACTTTTCAAGTTGGAATAATGATAAGTTAGTGAATCAAAAGAGTTATCAGGAATTAATAGTAGCTTTAAATCGCTAGGCCTAGGGAAAAACGAGCTACTTCTATATTGTATACGTCTATGAATGGCAAATGCATAACAAATTGTAGCTAAAGCCAAATATGTATACAGCTAATTCAAAAAAGGTTGTCCGTTGAAAAACGTACCTTAACTCCTTAAACTCTAAGCGTGCAAAGCATAATGGCAGCATCATTTAATAATCAGTTTAGAAATCATATATGGGGCCCATTTCTTAGAGACATGGTGAATATCTCCTTTATACGAGAACAATTCATTCACAAGCAGCTGCAATATTCAATTACTAAGCTTGAAACTTGTGCTCCCATCAAGCTTTGCGCGCTTAGAGCTTAAGGTTTAAGGTTTAGTTCAAGGTTTTCCAAAAGACAACCTTTTTTGAATTAGTTGTATAATTTAACCACGATTATCTCTGATTATACTGTATGTAATTAGTTCATTAGGTGAATGATTTCGTATTAAGTCAGTCCTATGTATACCAATAATATGCATGGTGTGATATATGGAAATTAATAAATTTTATATCTGACCTGATGATAAACAGTTGATATAAGGCTTGTAAAATACAAAACAAGTGAAACTCCAAAAATCGATAACATTTTTATTTATCTACGTTATAAGGCTTGTGTTGTTTGTATATAAGAACCTAAATTCTAACACAAAGCACTATGAACTGTTTTTAGATGCTAGTTATTTAGTAAATTATCCTTAATAAATATGAAAATAAAAGTAGTATTTATAGCATTAAGTTGTCATCGTAATTCTGCTTTTGATCCATACTCAAAGTTCTCAGAGACAGAGATAAAGCTTAAGTACAAAGCTTTTATACAAGATTATGCCGGAAAGGTCAGTCAGAATTAACTGGATTTTGGGCCTTTATCTCACTCGATTGAACTGGCAGTATGAATGATTTTGTAGATGGAAATTCCGAACCTGCACTCTGAATAAATTGGTAAGAAATTTACAGCTGTTTCGGACATTATTCCAATAAATGTGTGCTGCAACCCACAACAAGGGTGACCTTTTTGCACAATGATTTCATATTGAGGTATAGAATGAATAAGGCAACTGCCAATTAGCAAGGAATGTAGAAATTCTATCTTTATAGATTTTCATATTTATTGATATAGCTACTGATGTAATATTGCATGCTATTTTTGACGCTGTTTTTTATGTGTATAGGGGCCGGTTTGTTCGAAAGCCGATTATAACCTAACCCTAGATAACCTAAAATTCAAAGCGAATTTCGTATAGCACCTTGTCAATAAATTTGCATGGATATCATTTTTTGTAGAAATTCAATCGATTTTAGGCGGTCGATTTAGGTGTTAGCATTATAGACGGGTGAGGATACTAGGTCGGAGCCCACAAATCCGATACGTATACCAATGCAATGATTCTTCTCGTCAAACATGATCTAGACCATCAGTGAATTATCGGTGGACTACTACTTGCAGCCTGGCGTGTGCGCTTCGCTTTAAAGCACGCATATAAAGAGGAATCATTATTTCGCTGGAAAACTCTGTACTTTCTTAAATCATGAAGTAATATCAAAGGAGTTTCCTTACATTCAAACATTGAATTTGAGGAATGTTAATCTCTTCAAAAGGCGATGATCGGGAAACTATGCCTCTAGTAGTAACCCGCCAACAAAAAGTTTCATCTTCAAAGTCAAAATTATGCCATCATGATCAAATATCAGAAACGTTATTGATTGTGAAAACAATGTTTCGAGATCTACATATCCAACGAGTGACATGCACTGAGAATTTCAAATATGGCGGCAGCCCACTCTAGTTACCGCGTCGTGATGCATGAAACGGACAGTTACAGATCATAGTCCGATCAACTCGATGATTGATATGATTCTTTTGTCAGGAAGCTTTACAAGTTTCCATCTGATATTTTTATTGAGTCCGTGCATGGTACAGTGGTACTAAAGACATTTTTTGTATAAAAGATGGACGGATTGGCAGGTTCGACTCCTGCCAAATAGAGGACCTTAGACGGGCTTAGTATACGTAGTGTTGCATTTCTCGCAACCGTTTCTGTATGGTTATGTCTTAATTAAAGTGTATATAGCATGCTCATTTGGATTATTGATTATTCACCAAACCCAACATAATAAAGTACCATATGGATGCACTCAGCTGCAGGCCAAAGCTATATTACAGTACATACGTTACATATACAGTATATACACCTTCTAGAAATCAATCTTTCAAATGATCTGACAAGCCGCTAAAAATCAGGAAATAACTGTTCGGAGAAAATAGATCAGTTCAAATTTCACCAAACGACCACTGAAAATCGTTTTAGAAATCTCATAAATTCTTTATAAATCAAGGATCACATTTTGATCCATCCACCACGATTCACGTTTTTCTTTGCTTGCAATATTTTTTGCCAGCTAGGGTAGCCAATCGTTGATAGTGAATATAAGACATGACATTAATAACCTGAAAATCAATCAAAGCCTTGTTCTTTGCCTATCATATAATCTATTATTCGCTGATTCATAATAACGTCACTTCAAAGCATGCACAATACATTTGGCAATCACTCAAAACACGAGGTCATAATGTTGTATAAAATATGCTAAATACATCAAATATGTGGGCAGCTGAGAAAACTTTGCTCTCAAAGACACAGTCTCATCTATAGTAGCACGTCTCAGTTCGACAATCGAAGCTCATTTCCATATTAACCGAAACACAATCGCTGCAGCGGTGGTTTATGTGTCTGGCTGGCTGCAAGAAATTAAAAATTCTTCAGAGCTTCGGCCAACGGCGCGTCGTCAGGATGTTACTGACGAACATCCTGGCTTTGGGTGTTTTTAATCTTCAATGTTTCGAGGAACACAATACTGACAATAGCAACCTATTGTAACCAGAGAATACAGCCTATACACTGCAGGATGGACCCCTATGTTTGAGCCCAAATGATACAATTCAGGGCTGTGACCGGAATCATAAACCGAATAACTGATAAACAGGTTATGGGAAAATCCGCTACACATTTCTGCCAACATTAACGCTTCCTATAATCATGTACAGACAACATTAAATGAACCCATATATTTCGATTCATCTGCTGATCTGCCATCTGGCTCGAGTTATTCTGGCGAAAACCCAAGGTTTTCGGGCGAGTCGCCGCGTCTATAAAGAAACTAAAATACAGCGACAATTCATTATTAGGACATTTTCCTTTCGGGCGATTTTCTTTTCACAAATTATAAAACATTCGCTAAGGTTTGTAAGGGTGTTTTGCTCACGTCACGAGGAGGGAGAAAAAACAAAACACTTGACGAAATGGGTAATTATTTTTCCTTTCAATTTCCAAAGACATTATCAGTATAAGTGGTTATTTACAGACGAAAATAATCTGTTAATAGTAACCCACTTGCGCTAATGTTTTTGATTTTTTGAAATATGAAGACAACATAGTGTGCATAATAGCTTTGTTTTTCCAAACTGCTTCCCTCAAAACACTTGTGGAGGAAAGGCTGTTTAACAAACAATTTCTCAATGTGCATTTGATTGCTCTGTTCATACTTGGTTGTACGTATAGTCAAATATAGTTCAAAACTTAAATGTCTGAGATAATTTCTTTGTCTTTTAACTTCAAAAAGTCTTTTATCAATAAAAAAATAGTAAGTTTCGAAGAGTGTGTTTAAATCTTCATAGTTGCATGGGGGTAAATCAAATAATGTCTTGTTTACTAAAATACTGCTGGAAAGTATAACTATAGTTTCAACGTCCACAATTGAAGTCTCTTATTTCTTTATATAAAGTCTTTGTTTGTAATAGTTGTATAGTCTGCAAAAATTTACGGCCAAATACATCGGAGATCAAATCTCTTTCCCACCTATGGCTACGTGATAACTGTATGGAAATGACTACCACACATCTGCCGAGTTATAATCCATAGTAATCTGCTTGGCATCTTAAATATAAGACAAAATATACTTTGGCTATTTGTAGAGTCTTGAGTCTCAAATTTATGAACAAAATTAAAACAAAATTATGCACTATTATCCATTGAATCCCAAGCAACTTGATTGTTACATCAAAGAATGTCAATCCATATAATGTATATATTAGTTGAATTGAAACACCAACATCAAATGCGAAACATGACATCAAAATTTTTCAATCTTTTCACTTGGGGGTCTAGTGTGGGAAATTAGGAATGGCATTCTCTTGATTCTGTGGTCATAATAATTATCAAAACAAATTAGAAAGCGCCTGTATTTTGAAGAGCGATATTTTAAATCTCTGTTCAAAAACATAATTGTTTAAAATGTAGGACATAGACTTTGAATGTGTCACAGTAAGCGACAATGCATTTTCCCAGACTGAAACCGATGCCAATCTTCATAAAACTTAGTAAAGTTTAATGAATTTCAAGATTATCTAATATGAGGGATTTGTTACTATGAGACGTAAACACTCAAGAGCCATCTGCCCCTGATATAAATACATCAAGCCCAAAATGAAATGAATAACTAAAAAAAAAACATTTGGTTTTGGCTAAATGAATACTTCTTTGGTTTCCAGCCAAGCACAGACAAATATTATTATGTAAATTTGAGTTTCAAACCCTAATATCCCACGTATATAACGCCTCATTGACATCATTGTATGTAATTCTAGCAATTTCTGGTGATGATAAGAGTTGAAATGCCCAAAATTTACTCTTCAGTCTTCGTTTGACATGGTGCTCAGGTAATATCTGCATTCTTTAGACATGTTCTGAGCCATTAAATAGTCGTTCTGTCAATCAGTTCAGTCATATTTCGTCTCCGTACAAACAGTATAATAAATCTTGTCCTTTTGGTTTTTGTATATAGTCAATATGTTCTACTGTTTTGTATAAAGTAACCAAATGGTTATATCTCTGATTTTTGTTGGAATTTAATAAGGCATATAAGAATTTGGCATTTTAATACCCATTCTAGTGACTTCGAGAACGGTTCGCCTTTACTCTTCAGGAAAATAACTTCTTTTGTACTCGTATTTCGCGTCCAGCTTCGTTCAACTTATTTCTTCTTCCATAAAATCAAATATTATTTTCCAATCCATTAAACAGTCAAAATCTCAGGGTTCCGTAGTAGGTGGTCGCGTATTCCAAGTGGACTGTTTGAGTGTCAAAACTACTTATAAAACCATGTAAATAACAAAGTCCAATATTTTGAGTGATAGGAAGTTAGCTGTGAATGATGGGATCTCGTAACTTTGTTATTGATTTTTTATGGGTAGTTTTAAACACTACACACCAGCCTTCAATAAGTCTACTGTAACGCTTCCGCATTAATTCCTGGAGAAAACATTCCAATCCTTAAATCTTCTCCGATTTTTTTAAACATTCGCCGGTCCATCTTCTGCGGACCCCGTACCTGAGCCAACAGCGGATCCCTCGTCGTATTTAACATCATTTGAGGCTATGGGACTCCTTAAATTAATACCAGACCGTCTAGAGCGCTCCGTCATGGAGGTCGTTCGCGCATAGCGCCAATCTCGTGGTCTGATAACTCTTTTCAAACCATCCCTTAGTTCCTTAATCCTCGCGAAGTATAGAAAAGGATTTATTACCCCACTTGTGTATTGAAAAAACAAGCTAAGGAAATCCAACCAGAATGATATATAGTCCTGATATCGGAGTAATGTCACGATCATGTATAAGATCCATAGAAACACATAAGCAGCGACTGTGATTGCAGTTGTTTTAGCAGTGTGAATTTCGAGTTTCCTCACCCGTTCTTCCACTCGATGCGAATTTTCTGCACTTACAAACTGTATCCTCCGTTTCGCAAGTTCTCGCACGCTATTAAAGAGCAACGCGTAGAGTACAATAAGAGCGAACAACGAAACAATAAATATGCTAAGAGAAACAGCAGTAGTTGTTGTGTTCGCTAAAAACTCTGCTCGATAACGTGTACACGTCTCTTGACCAATGTTTACATCGATATGGGAGCCTATATGAATAGGAAACACCACAATCGCGGCGATAAACCAAGGAGAGAGAACGAATAAGCTTCGGATACTAGTCTTACTTTTCCAACTCTGTCTATACGCGATAGGATGGACAACAGCAATGTAGCGATCAGTGCATATTGTCAAATAAGCTAAAACAGTCACTGTACTCGCAAAAGCACTGAACGACAATAATATCAAGCAAGCTACTTGGCCTTTAAGTGGCGAATCCGATGGATGAGTTACAATTGTAGCGGTTAGTAGCGGAATGAGAACTCCGCTTTTGACTAAATCAATACAAGCAAGATTCGCCAACAAAATATTCGACAACGAGCGTAATCTCTGTTGCATAATAACGATGAACGCCACTATCCCGTTGCCAGCTAAACTCGCTATTGCCAGGGCTATCATAAGACTGGCTTGTATAATCCGTTCTTCCTTGGAACTATTGTAAAATGTATTCGAAGTATTATCGTGTACGCTACCGTTTCCATTTGGTGCTGCCATACTATTTTTCACCCAATATATAATTAATCTTCACGTATATAACTATAAGTATCTGTTCTTCTTCAAATCGTCGTAGAACGGCTCTAAGGCTTGAATTACCTCAGTTTTCAATCCCTAGGCCGATATTTCTTCACCAGAAATGTAAGTTGGGCTCGAAGCAGATGTTTGACATTGTTTGGTAGACATCTAAGCCCTTCCTAAGTTGTTATGACAAAATGAAAACGATGTTCACCACCCGCTGTCGACAATAATGCTTGCTCAGTGAAAGTATTTAGCGCGTCCAAAATACGCTCGATAATATATGCATTTGTATTGAGTCCCTTTCGCTGTTTCGTCCTTCACAACTGTCGCGACGTATGGACGAATATGGCAAGCAAGGCTATATCTTTGCACGGGTATACGTCACGCGAAGATGACCAATCCTTGTTCTGTGTGACAATTGTGATAAGTGCGATGAGCGTGCTGTACGACAGGTGACGTTTTCGTTGTTGTTGTTGATGTTTAAATTCTGATCACTAGCGAATTAAATATCAGTCTCCCGAAGCGTCTTCATTTGGCAGCACTTCAGAATGATAACCCTCTCTCTCTGTCTTATCAAACACCGCAACAATGAACACACGAGATATTTATATCCTCTGCCAAACTCGTAAACAACATACTTTGAATATATGATAAAGACGAAGCCTAAGCCGTACACAAACAGAGCGATCTACACGCACTTTGAAAGCATTCAAAGCTTAAATTTCAATCGGAACTATGTCTAGGCAGATACCGAGCAGTTTTTTTGGGAAGTTTTTAAATCTTAAAACTGAAGATGTGCAAATCATAAATTCTTTGCATGCATAGACGGTGTCACATTTCCGCTTGCTGGGGGAAAACAGCAAATTTTTGTTTATGGGGTTTTTGGATGGGAGTGTTGAACGGATCTCGTGGACGAGGATAACGAGTCGTGGAAACAGTGACTACAATGAACAACGGACCGCGCAATTGAACCGTCCAACTGGGTCCAGATCAGAAAACGGAGAACGTTACAAAGAACGGTTACTTTAAAAATTCAAACGAAAAAATATTTTAGTTTTTTAATAGCTTTTCAAAGCCGGAGGAAGAGCCAGCCACTTCGTGCCAATTCTGATATTAAATCATTATTACGATTATTATTATTATGTTGTCCTTCTCTGGCTTTATTTAGGTATGAAACTGAATAAATATCTGTAAACACAAAATCAAACACGATAATAATTGTACCAGAACTCACAGAAGGTAAACAATTAACTTTAAGTTTCTGATCAGGTAAAATTACCTAGAAATTCATCTCAATATTTTGCGCGCATACTGAAAATGACTTCACGAAAAAAATCTTGGCAATTTTTTTATAACCAAAACTAAGCTGATATTTCAGTCTATAATATTCGAAAACAAATTACAAAGAAAACAAACTCTTAGCGAATTCCATCGAAAACTCGTCAGATATCTCCTTGAAATTGAAGATGTGTACGGTCCGGAGTACGGAAAAATCCGAACCACATAAAAACAACTCCACTACACTTTGCGGAACGCTTTATAATCTAAAGGCTGTCAGTCGCCGTCTTCCAGTAACTGCGTGGCCCTGGGTACGAGGTTGCTGCGTAGCCACTTTCAACTTCTCTCGATCCACGAGGAACGACCCTCGATCCTCTACTCTCGAATATGTCTACCTAAGTTATTATTGTCGGGGGAGTGGAA
Source organism: Paramuricea clavata (assembly GCA_902702795.2). NCBI lineage: Eukaryota > Metazoa > Cnidaria > Anthozoa > Malacalcyonacea > Plexauridae > Paramuricea > Paramuricea clavata. The sequence goes on along the minus strand of CACRXK020003306.1, from coordinate 20,736 downwards.
AGTTTTCATTTAGGGGCGAAATTGAATCCAGATTGCTTGTATTTAGTCGCTTTGCGGCAATGAATCGCGTTGCCATAGACCCTAGCGCAGTCTGTGGCTTTTCCTCAGGGACAGGCCTGACCACATCCGAGGGAGAGCAAGCCGCGAAAATACAACAATCGTTTGTGGAACGTTCTAAGAAATATTAAGGCTTCGCAATTCGCATCTTCTTCGGCTGATTAAATATATTGTATGTTTTATTGACAGTATCAACAGGGCAATGGTTTCATTTCGGCCAAGTAATAACTATATGAAGCCGACGAATGCGTGGGCTTATATGTTTATATATATGCATAATACATGCATACACCGCCGAGCAAGATATGCCCTTGATATTACCAAGGAGGTCAAAACAGTCCGACGGCATTGAAGTAGAACGTGCATCAGTGCGGCCTGCTGATATAGGGGTACAGGTTTAAATTTGTAACGTGGGGAGGGGAAGAGAAATATGTCCGAACTGAAACTGAAAATACCTCACTTTTGATACATGCTTATCCCCCCCTGATACACACATTTATGAGTGTTTGAATTGAGGTCAATTGAGTCTTTCGGTCAATATAAACGAATGATTTCGCCGTGTCGATTAACAAAACGCTTTGTCGAAATACTTGTAATCAAATATATCCGAATACTCAATGTTCCCCAACTTTATCAGTTCGAACTTTATAGCTATATCCGTAAATAAATCCCTCTGCATGTTGACTATGATGCCATGATCTAACTCCTGCATATTTTCTGTCCGACTGTCTCAAAATTTTACAACGGGGAGTGTGTGTACGGCCGGAGGAAGGAGTCTAAAGTTTTGGGACTGAATTAATATGACATTTTGCATAGATATATAGCCACTTTTTAACATCTTAATTAAGTGGCACTTGAGATATTGTGCATGGTGTGTCGTCCCTTATTTATAGTTTATTATATTTTATTATTCAACTATAGTTTCTTTCCGGCTTAAATCTAATGTCACACTCGAAACGGATTTTGCGAGGTACAGTAGATCGGAAAAGGAATGGACACGTGTCCGCATTTTATCTGCAAATTAAGAAGTCAGGCCAGGTCATAGGTGTATATTGGAATTTAAGCCATTTTACTTTTGGTAACAGTAGTTATTGTTAAAATAGCGGTTGAAATATATATGGGTACAAAATACCCAACAAAGTCAATACCCTAGACTAAGTACTCAGGCAGACGGACGTAGAAATTTTTAGGAATTTTAGGGATACTGCAGGTGTAGATCGAGCCAGTATTATCCGGAGAGTATATTGGTATTCTGGTATTTTTATTATTATTATTATTATTATTATTATTATTATTATTAATACGACTTTTATAACTCAACCAAAGAAGTGCTTAAAGACTTTCGGTCTGAACATGAAGATAAACTCCAAAATCAATTAACTTGTCAGGGATCCTTTTTCTCTAGTGTAACAAAGTTCTCCTTGTCGCATCTTAGCAAAGTGTGGTCTACTGCTCAATCAAAACTTCCGAAAAACATTTATAACTTTACCATACGCTATATCAATAACTCTCTTCCGACACGCAAGAACCTTAGCAGATGGGGATTGTCTTCAAGTTCAGAATGCTCCTTTTGTCTTGGCCCAGAATCATTATTGCACGTGGTCGCTGGATGTCAGTGTTATCTCGATCGATTTACGTGGAGACACAATTCAATCCTGAACTTCCTTGCCAATACCTTGCAAACTGTGAACGGTTCTGCCCTCTACGCTGATGTGCCTGGATTCAAAAGTCCTTCAATAATAACTGGTGATACGTATCGCCCGGATTTGTTGCTATCGTTATCAAATGGCTCTCTTTATGTGGTCGAGCTCACTGTTGGCTATGAGACAAACCTCGAGAACAACGTTAATCGGAAAAAAGCCAAATATAAAGAACTAGTAAAACAACTAGACGAAAATTTTAACGAAGTAAACTTTATAAATCTTTCTATGAGCTCCCTAGGTATTTTTGCGCAAGAATGCTCTACATTCTTAGAAATGTTAGGAAATGTTGGTCTGGACAAAAACTACCAAACGTACTGTGTTAGGAAAATGATGACTATTGCCATTCGAAGTACATACTATATTTTTTGCTGCAGAAATAAGGAATGGGAAAGTCCGGACTTGTTAACTATTTGAAATATCTGATTGTCTTGTATATTTATATATTTTCATGTATCCTGTCTTTTATTAGTTGATATAGTTGTGATTCAAATAGCCAATTGTAAGTTACCTTAAATTAGTGAGATTTACAATTGTATATATATAGTATATAACAAAATTATTAAAGTTTCCATTATTATTATTATTATTATTATTATTATTATTATTATTATTATTATTATTATTAAACCACCAAATGTACTGCGTTAGGAAAATGATGACTATTGCTATTAGAACTACATATTACATTTTCTGTTGCCGAAATAAGGAATGGGAAAATCCGGATTTACTAACAATCTGACTTATCTCATTGTATATATATATATATTGCATGCACTTTGTTCTGTTATTTTAGTTTAGTATAATTGTGATTCAAATAGCCAACCGTAAGTTACCTTTATGAGAGAGATTTACGATTGTATAAGTATGTAAAGAAAAACATTTAATAAAGTTTCCATTATACTTTATTTAAACACGGTACTACTTCACAAACTACTTACATTTAATTTAATTATGTATAAAAGAGAAGGAAAATAAAAATGTGATCTTCCAATAGGCCGTGTGTTTTTAAAACTATCTTATAACACTATCTACAATATACATATAGACTATTCAACATACATATTACTTACTAATGTAACAAATACTAACAATATTAAAATGTACTCTCAATTGATAATCTTGAGTTTTGCTTTAAAAATATTAACAGTTTCAGAATTTTTAATTTCACTTGGCAGATTATTCCAGGCCACTGCACCTCTATAGCTAAATGCCTTTTTCAGGTAATTTGTTTTAGGCTTCGGTGGTAGGAAATCATGTTTGGATTGTCTCATTTGGTGTTCATGGACCTCGTTCGTTTTTTGAAACATATTACTTAAGGAAGAAGGGGCCATTTCGTGTCTAACTTTGTACATCAGTAAAGTATTTAGTTGTTGATTTCTTCTTTCCCCAAGGTTGGGCAGACCAAGTTGGTGTAAAAAATGATCTAAAAAAACGCTCTTCCAGACTCGGACTGAAGTGCGTCATCTTGGCTATAGAGCCTCGCTTTCGTAATTGTGACATTGGTTAACTACAATCATGGAAATAATATCCGAAGACCTTCAGTTTAAAACGTATCTCATTTTACTATATTGTAAAGTCATTAATTTTATTTTAATACAAATCAGTGTCCATAATCGCTAGAATAGTAACTCCGTCTCCACCTAGGCAGTAGGCCCTAGTACAATTTTGGTTCAAACCATGATTATTAGACCACGTAAGTTGGCCACATTGTAAAGGAAAGGGGGAAAATGTTTAGTCTACGAATTAATTTCCATGATTGTAATGTCACATACACGAAAACCAAATATAGCAAAAGTCACGTACTTTCCAGCAGGGCGCGCGTGTTTCAAGTACTGTGCATGGTCACGCACCTTACACACGTACAATGTCACGCAGCAGCGTACCAAGTTTGGGTACACGCGTAAGAACTCTCTGCTTGTCCGCATGTGCTCACACTGCTTGTTTACAGTTGTTCAGCAAGTTGTTATCATTGGTTGCATGCATGATGAGGACAACAGACTCGAGTACTGAACAAGTTGCTCTAACAAGTCTGATATCGTCTGCACGTAACAAACTGTTGTTAACAAAGCCAGTTGATAACAACAAGCTCGTAGCAACTTGTTACGAAAAGCCTGTGTGTTAGTCTTGTTGGAGCAACTTGTTATATAGCAAGTCTGTTGCCGTCGTGAACCTTGTAACAAGCTAGGTGACAACAACTTGTTGCAACATTTGGGAACAAGCAGTGCGAATACTTCCTGATATCAATCAGTTTAATGACAACAACTGCTTGTTACAACTTATCAGTTGCAACTGACCTGTCAAACAACTTGTGCGTTTTTACGTGACTATAGGCTCCTACATATAGGCTCTTCCTTCCAGGTTTTCTGTAGACTTCTATAGCCCAGAATCAATAATCTTGCATATACATTTAAACAGTTAAAAAACTCATTAATGATTTACGAGGAAGGCGAGGAAAACTTTCAGTTTTTCTCGCCTTATAGACATGTTTATATTTTTAAGTTACTTCACCAATGAACTCATCAGATGGGTCGTTTTCTAAGCCATTTAAAACACGCCAGTCGGTGCTTTATCAGATATTGAACGCTCGATCTGCACTCTCGTGTTTTATATCTGATAAAGCACACCTGCTCGTGTTTTATATCTGATAAAGCACTCCTGCTCGTGTTTTAAATAGTACTTAGGGACGGACCATTCGAAAAGTGATGGGGCAAAACCAAAAAAAAATATTCCCAGAAAAAAATTAGGTAAAAAAATCTTTCCAGGCATAGTGCAAAAAAAAAAATTCCTTGCTTGGGAAAATAGGCCTATAAATTTCACTTAAAAAAAATATTTCCTTCCATCAAGTGAGAAAAAATATATATTTCTTCTATAGGTGTACAAAAAAAATATATTGCTTCTTAGAAAATCCCCACCCCTTCCCCCTCCCACGGTCCCACCCCATCACTTTTCTAATGGTCCGTCCCTTATATGTTACTAACTGGAATACATCATAACGACATGGGAAAATCCATAGCTACTGCAATATCAGTGATACGACTGTGCGATTTACACAGTACTCTGTTCGTGTCTAGACTGCATGTTGGTGGTATGTGCATGGTTAGTCTGTCTGTGTGTCATTCACCTTGGTAGTCTACGTCATAGTCAGCTAAAAATCAGCCAAAAAATCTAAGAAGTGCAGGTGCGCCAGCCTCAAACAGTTACCACGCCAGTGCTGGTCAAGCCATCAAGCAAGAGCTAGTCAAAACCAAAGAAGTAGCCAAACTCGAGAAATTTTGGAGTTGATATTAAAGATCAAAAATTGTCATAAAGTGCACCTGCAAGATGCGCAGGGACGCCGGAAAGGGGGGCGCAGGGGGGCATCGCCCCCCTTTCCCTTTAGTAAGGGGGACAGGGGGGGTGAAAGTGCCCTTATAGATAAAAATTCTAACCCAAAAAATATATGGTACAACGATTAAAAAGTATGAATTACGGATGAAATGTACGTAATATTGAAATATATGTGAACTTTTCTGGAATATTGTGTCAAAAATTATATTTTCAAAATTTTTTGCCTCTGTTTTGGTGAATTAAGGTTATGGAAAAAATTTTCGGAAACGAAATACTAATTAGTGATTGCCCTTACATCAACATTGCCCCCCCCCCCCCTGTGCCCTACCCTCGCTCCGGCGTCCCTGAAGATGCGCTAAACATTCTAGCTTAATTAAAAATCTCGAGTGCGGCGTTGAACTTTGCAGTCCGGCAGTGAGTGAGTCTGCGAGCGGATTACTGCTATCACTGCGCCATTGTCTGCTTTTATAATTTAATTCGGTCATATTTAAAGTGCAGTTGGATGCCATTAACACCACAACTGGCACAAGTTTTGCGTCTGGTGTTTCAGTCCTGTTGTTAACAATAAGAGGTGAATTAAAGATTATCAGAACTGATAATCAGGATACTAGCTAAACAATATTTACTAGCTATTTATCTTGTACAGTACACACATTTGGAGATTTGCTCAGTTCGGCAAAAATCAAAGCAGATTGACGTCAATGGCAGGAAACAGATCATTACATTTGGTAAACCATTCAGTTTGCTATTGTAACACAAAGACCAGCAAGCGGCCATATTGATACAGTCTCATCAGATATAATAGGGTTATAACCTTTGTATTGTTGCGATGACAAACAGGTACCTGCCATAGACATAATTGATATTTATCCAGTTACATTGGAGATATTTAATAAATTATCTAGTTATATCATATGTCATAATTTTGATGTCAAAATATACATTACGAGTATAGTTAAATTTCATATAATGTCTATCAGTAACTATTTTATAAATGGTTAGCTACTTTTTTTTTGATCGATTACAACCTGCGTGGAAACTGACCTTTTGAACCTATAATTTTGAGTATATAGAATGCGCTATTATGACAAGTTAGACGGCTCCAGATTGGCAGCTCCAGATTGGAGAATCTGAAGCCAACTGCAGATATGATTTCAATCTGGAGCTGGAACGACTAGTTAATTGTAAACAAACTGCTTTGGCCGCATGCACTAATGGAAATTTTTTGAAAGACATTTTTAGTCCTATTCGTTAGTACGTGCGGGAAAATAGAAACATTATTCCGTTCCGTATTAAAATTCGTCCATGGTGGCTTGTGGAAGTTCACTGGTTTTTTTTCTGACAAAGGGGCTGGCAAGCGGTAGGATCAATCGCAAAGCTCATATTTTTTTACCAAAATACAAAACAAGTGTAACTCCAAAAATCGACTTTTGGAGTTACAGTTGTTTTGTATTTTATTAAAATACTCAGCGGTTCTAGAAATTTTTACCAAAGAATTATGATATCATACGTACATAACTGGTTTTAGCTCAGTATTAATTGTAATAATTACGTAATTCACGAGCCTTCATGGCTGCAAGGTAATTTCTTTAAATATACCCACACTAGCTTACACTTACTTACATAAAGTAATTGGCACGCTATTAATTAACTACTGTCCACAGTATCGCGAAACCGCGATAAATATATAACTCGCGCAAAGTTCAGCTAATTGCACGCACGGTTCTGTAACAGTTTATGTAATAATTCCACCCTTCTGCATGAATGCAACAACTTTGGTATTGGTAAATGTATGCTTTCTAGGACTAGGAGTAACCGAGTAATATATTATTGAACTGCTGATGACATAAATCAAGAAATTGCATGCATGCAAGCATGCAGTAAGGTGTTACTACATTTGCCCTTTTCAGTACCCGTCCTGAGTACGTCTTTGTACCTCTGCGGCACTGCATGACCTCAAATAAATTCTCTTAGTTCCCCGATAAATAAATACATGGTTAGCTATTTTAATTATTATTTTTACATTATTTCTATTTATTATTTTTATTTTTACATTATTATTTATAACGTAGAAATCAGTTTAGCTATTTTTGGTGTATATTATAATACTTTACAGCTACTTAGCTATCTCCTGCATGTATGTTAAAGCAAACCACACCTTTATATAATTTAGTCGGTTTTTGTCAGTTGTCTGTAATTTAATAATAATATAATTGTGATGAAGGATTGAATGATTTAATTTGAAATTGATCAAGATTTGAAGAAACTACTGTTTTGGTTCGTATAGAAATGGAAATAAGGGAACATAGCTGTTAATTAATAAGAGTGGGCGACATTAAATCAAGCCACATTATTATGATCGTTTTAACTATTTACAGAAAACATGCATGATACATGCATGCTACAATACATCTCACGGAAGCGTTCGTTTTAAACCCGACAAACTGATACACATGCACATACTCTCTGCTGATCAAATATACTGTCGTTTTGCTGTCTTCCTTTCCTATTTGTTTCCTAAAATTCAATTAATAGTCAAATTTCAGCAACTGATTCAAGAAGCGCGGTTTTAAGTCGTTTCATATTTTCCCTTGCATGACTACTTTTATCAGGTTCATTTGCTATTTATAAATTATAAAACCAAATAGATTATAAATAAACCACCCCCAAACTTTCCGAATATCACAGCGGATTGTACCGCTGCACATGTGGGAGATTCTTTTTTAAAAACTCTCATGGATCCCTCCACCCCTTTTGATCATATTCTTAATAATGAAGACCTTCCTAAATATTTAGAGAGTATATATAGCTCCCTGCATGCAGACATTATACATGATGCGATTGTAATCTTCACTATTTAATATGTGAATGTCTGACTATACGAAGAAAACACCGATTCCGATACTCTATATAGGAGCTACAGAACGTTTGTTTACATTGAATTTTACACAATCCAAAACTTCATATTTAACAAAAATTTCCCATTCAACAGACATGTTTTATTTTCCGAAGAGGTAGCCGGCACCATTTTTTCACTTCATGTTTTTTACATCGGCATCGTCGGTCCACTCCAAAGACTCGAGACTCCGACAACCTCACTCCCATAGATCAAGGTGAACATTGTGTGATTCCCACATTTTTTCCCACCCTACCTTATGGTATAAATAATTAACGGTCCTTAAACACCAACACATATTCAACCCCTCTATATCAAATATAAATACTTTCATATCTGTGCATGTCTATCTTAGCTTGTCATCTAAACAATTCCAAAAATGTCTAAAGGGGCATATTTTCATCGTATCAGAGCATATTTCTTATTTATATCTTTGTAACACTATGATAAAATCTATACCAATGATTAATTATAGTCACTTCACATTAATTGAGCAAAAATAGAAAAGAATCTTTCAAACTTTCAAATGATCCGCGCAACGGATTCTATTTGCATCATTTGCAATCATGATACGGCCAGGGGCCACTTGCATTAAAATGTAGACAAAACTGACTTTATAGTTAGTACCTAGGTTAACCAATGAGATATTCGTTCAATATAAAACTCCAATTTAATTAAACTACAAAAAGTTACTGAAAAGTATAGTTAACTTAAATGCAATAGTATTAGCTCTGGTTTGTGGAAACAACACGTATAGTTTCATTGCAAAGTTTTCAATCTTTGCATGGATTTTCATTATGCAGTGCTAATAATATACATGACTTCATGCTATATATTTATCCAGAACCACATGCACATATATATAGATCGATATCCTGTTATATTTATCTAGAACCAGTTTACGTATACTGTATTACTGATTCGACAAATTTCACTCAATACAAAAATAAAAAGAGCAAGGTCTATTTTTATAGTGTGAAGTATATTGCATACTTTGTGGAAAGTTTCAACTTGTTGCAATTAAGACAAAGCTATATAATGTTGAATAATACTGAGTCAGACTTATAAAAGACCATGCACAAAGGTACAAAATAACTAAAACTGAACCGTCAAAAACAGTATTTGGCTCATTTTTCAAAATGTGGAATTTTAAAATATAAACTGAATTTGAATAGAAATAGAAAATTTGAATAAAAATAGACAACAGACAGTTTTTAAAATTTTATAAAATTTTCCCAGAATAAAGGAAATGGCATTTCAGATTTAACATTTTCCAAAAGAGGATCGCCTGCATCTGAAATGTAACCACAGTTTCTCCAACCCCCATTGAAAATGAGCGCTTCCTAAAATGGCATACCCTGCATGCATGCATACATTCTCTGAAATGTGTATGCACTCAGATCATTAAAAATTCTTATGATAGGCCCGCATGCAGTGAACAGGGATTTTAGTAAAAGAACGGCACAGTTCTTTTCAACTCTAACTTTTATAGTGACTGCGTACGGAACAGGGGGCAGTTGCCCCTCAATTTAGAGAAGCATGAAAATCTGGGCAAATGTTATAAATCTGCTGAATTTTCTTAATATTTCCTCTGTTAAATTCAGGTAATTAATTTTATTAACAATCTTCCTCAATTGGGAAAAATTTTCAACTGCTCCCCCCAAGACTCGCCAGGAGACGGTATTAGCCACGCTTATGAGTGTGTTTGCTTGGGAGTGGGTGTGCAACCGGGGACCAATTAAGTTTGTGGGGTCGGTTACATAAGTGAACGAAGCCTATAGTGTAGTTAGATTATTTTAACCATGTATAGCAACTACGTTATTTTGTTTAACTTGGTGAAGAAGTATGCGTGTGTGTGGGGGGGGGGGGAGTGGGGGCATGGTTCCCGGCTCCCCAGTTCCTCGGTTCCTTAAATTTTGCATGAAATCGCTCTGATGATTATCTGAATGCGGTTTGGTTTACAGTTTTGCGCTGCGTAATCAAGACTTTCACGTACGTCAAAGAAAGATTGTCTTACAACAGTAAATGACATATAAATTGAAAACTGCTGATATAATTGAAAGATAACGCGACGTTTTTGTCATTCATGTGGGTCTGAAGTTTAATCTACAAATCAAGTGTACATATGTTACTGTATTTGATTCCGTGGACTACTGCATCTGATTCCATGACACATGTTGTCTTGATATGAAGTAAATATTTTAGAAAGATCATGATGGAGGATAAGCCATGCATCGCAAAAATGCGTAGGGACCCAATCAGTCGGCTATCACCAAAACACGACGTTTGAATCGCGGACTGAATTGCCATTCAGCCGAATTTACTGGCATTTACCCGTCAACTATGGGACTTGAATATAAACACTAACAAAATTCATACACAACAGAATGAAAACGCAATTTATAATTTCATTTACAAGGTTGATTTGTCAGTGTTATTAATTAAAGAAAGAATATCTTCAGTTTAAAAAGTCCAAATTCAGATTGGGCTCATGCAAGATGGAGCTCATAATACCCAACGCGCATATATACTTGCTTGTGGAACAAACCACATAACGGTATTTTATTGCTAATCTGCCGTGGTTTGTGTGGTCTAAGTGAAAAAATTAAAACACTTCGATCAATCAATCTTTCTAACTTTATGATCGAAACCTTTTCAGGTATCAATTGACACAAACCACGCATTTTGTACTTTGTGTATTTTATGAGTGATCAAATTACGAACATTATTAGCCATCTTCAAAAAGCGGCGATGTTATGACTCTTTGCGCATGCAATTTTAACACAAGGTGACGATAGGTCAGTCGGTAGGTACGATTCCTCGCCGCACCAACTCTGCTTTATAGACTTGGTTCAAGTCCATCTCTGATCTCTCAAGGGGTTGATAGCGATGCACGCGAGCGGTGAAAAAAGGCGCGAAAATATGAGAGAGCTTTATTTAATTAAACATGTTTAGTACGAATTCAGAAAGGCAATTTGTTGGCGAATTTTCTATAGGTAATGAGAGAGTTTTGGTAATAGTTCGAATTCATTGCGAGCTGTTCATTGAATGAAAAGTTTAAATTCATAAAAACAAAGTATGAAAATAATTCAAAAATTGTTTTCCCGCCTTTTGCGTAAATTCGTACCTAGTTTTCGCGCCATTTATCCTCAATCACGTGACAATACAAACAAATTCGAGCGAAGCGGAAGCTTGGCCATTTTGATTTTTGAAACTTTCTCTTTTAAATCTGTTGCTTTAAAACTTTGGCGATGTGCGATTATATTCGAGTCGCTGAGGACGAACACGTTCCCGAGGATGTTATAGAACTGCCCAGCGATGAAGATGGAACAATTTTACTGTCTACAATACAAGCACAATTTCCAGGTAGCACGGGTTTAAGATTCAGGAACGAAGAGACTCAAACATGGCGAGGTGTCAGGCTTGCAGATGGTGTATTATATCCGCCTGTGAGCGGCTGGGGAAATGTTCTTTATATTGTTGTTTCGAATAAACCTGGTAAGTGCTGTTTATTTAATGAATATAGTATTTCTTCAGCAAGTTATGTAGTTTAATTAATATGTTACAGATATAAACGTTTTAAAAAAAAGTTCCATTTCATATAAATATACCAACATCTGGGCCATTCCATTTAATATCCACACACCCCTGTTGACTAGTTTTTCCGAAGGGGTCTGAAATTCTGAATTTCTGAGGGGGTGCCAAGTTGAAATTTCCGAGGGGGGTTGTGAAAGGAAAATTTCTAAAGGGGTCAACATTTTTTTGTAATTTTCGAAGGGGTTAAAATTTTTTTAAAAATTTCCGAGGGGGGAAGGAGGAAGGTATACCTGTTGACAAAACTTTCTGAGGGGATGGTCAATAAATTCCCGAACATTTCTGAGGGGGTCTATCATAGTGGAACCACGTCAACAGTTATTTCCGAGGGGCTTGAGAAAAATTGTAAATTTCTGAGGGGGTTCTACAAAAAATAGCGAATTTTCGAGGGTGTCTTCCGGAAAACCGTTTCTGAAGGGGTCTAAAATCAGGAACCTCGTCAACAGGGGGTGTGGATATTAAATGGAATGGCCCTCTGCCAATTGCCCTGATATTGCTTTTATAAAAATACCGTCTTAAGGAAGCAGAGTTGCACGTATGTGATTGTCATTCTCCTTGATGAGTAAAATCGTCAGGTGTTAGACAGAGAGTAGGAATAGATGGTCTTGAACTGTCTGTGCCAGTGTTAGGCCAAAAAAAAAAATATGTGGGTTTCCGGTTTCTTCTTATAAAAACTTAGGTAGGGTAGGTCGGTTTTAACTTCTTTTTTTTAAACTATTTTTTTAATTTTCCGAACAAGCGGACGCCATTTTGTTTAGTCAGTGCTTCCACATCCAAAAATAAATTTCCCTAATATTGCCTCAAATTTAAATTTTCCACAAACTTTTTCCTCTAAGTGGAAGCACTTACAACCATGATCCAATAAAAAAGTTTAGGGTCGGGATTTCGACGTCCAAAAGCTAGGTAGGGTCGGGAAACCGGAAACCCACATTTTTTTTTTTTGGCCTTATAGGTAGTGCCAATAGTATTAACAAACTTTTGTTGGTAGGGATGCAACTACCTGAAAAATATAAGGAGAATTTCAACGTTTCGAGCAAAGGTCCTCCAGACGAAGGGCCGTCGCTCGAAATGTTGAAATTCTCCTTATATTTTTCAGGTAGTTGCATCCCTAACAACAAAAGCTTGTTACAGGCAAACTACGCCAAGCGTTCCTCTTTTGAGTTTCTAAATTGATTGTCAATTTTCCTCATTACCTTTGCAATTTAAAAAAAACTTTCTTGCAAATCCCTTGAGGGAATTTGCTAAAAGCCTATTAAATTTTCTCAGCCCCTGTTAGAAGTTTTTAACCCATTAAGCTGCAAAGCTTACCCATTGACGAGTAAAATTGTCTGGCGTTAGACAAGTAAAAAAAATAAGTAGGGTGCATTGCGTGGCTCAATGGGTTAACTTCCTGTTACACGTTCCTAACTTCTTGTTGTGTTCTGCGCGTTGCAATTGGCTAACAAAAATAATCCACCAATGACAACGCTCAGAACAGAACAGGAAGTTAGGAAATTAAAACATGAAGTTAGGAAAATTTAAAATTAGGTTTGTTTGCATTGGAATATTGCAACAGCCGATAGGAACATTGCATATTCCCTCAAGGTATTTGCAAAGCTAATGAGGAAAATTCCAAATTAGTTAGGAAGTCAAAAGAGGAACGCTTCACATAGCTTACAGTTCCTGTAATAGGAGTAGATAGGTCACATTAGGGTGCAATGCAGCTTAATTTTTTATAACTTGACACATAGACACTAAGATAGTTTGATTATAAACCAATTGAGTGTTAGCACTCTTCCCTTGACAAGTAAAATTGTCTGCCATTAGAAAGAGTAAAATAATAAAGTAAGGTGCATAATTTATGGTGTAAGCTTAACTAGACACGTAGTCGGATAGTCTGGTTAATCCATTGAGTACCAGCACTCTCCCCTTGGTGAGTAAAATTGCCTGGTGTTAGACAGAATAAAAGTTGGTTGCACATTTGGGCACATGCAGCTTAATTGGTTAAGCTTTTAATGTTTTATCTGTAAATGTTCCCCATGATGGTAAATATGTGTCAGTAAATCCTTTGTGTTAAACCTTTAGTGGACAGTTCATCAAAAAGAAAGTATGAGGAATCACCAACTGGGCGAGAACCACATACAAAAATAATGAAGAACTATCAGATGGAAACAGACGAGGAATTACTAAGTGATATGATCATATTAGGTCTCTCTTGGAAAGCTAAGGATGAAGATGTCCATGATTATTTTTCACGTTTTGGAGAGTTAGACTACTATGAAGTAAGCAATAGTTCATTTGCATGGCAACCTTTTTGATTATTTACGATTAACATGTGGATACGATTAAAATCACTTTACATCATTCATTAAGTATTACTTTCACCTAATTCTATACTTAGCCTAGACTAAGACTATCTATTTTTACAACACTTGTGATACTACTTTCTTAACTGTGCTTATCCCAACCCACCCTGTCAACTTTCCCTGTGGATGGAAATTGGAACACCTGGAGAAAACCTACGACTTTAGGCGGAGCGTTGACCGACTCTTTTCACATGAGTCCACAGCGAGAATTGAACACACAAACTCAGGTGAACGGCGCTTGCTCTGATGACCAAGCCACTGAGCCCCCCTTTATGTAACAAAATAGCAGTAGCACGTACAGTTAGAATCTGGTAATCAGAATGTTTCATTGTCTTTGCAGTGTTTTACAAAAATAGAATTGTTACCCAAAGCATTCAGTCACTCATCCCTTTGACTTTATATACTAACACTTCTGCAAAAGTCTATTGTGAGTAAAAAGCATGCAATCACTATAATTAAATAATATTCATTTATGTAGGTTAAACGTAACATACAAACTGGCCAGTCCCGAGGATTTGCTTTCATTCGTTTCAAAGACTCTGAAGTAGCAAAAACAGTGTTATCTCGTAGTCATACTATTCTGGATCGAAGAGTTGACATCCGATTGTCAAAGGGAAAGGTTAGTATACAAATAATGAATGTTTATGAGTGCAATGGTAAAAATATTTTCATGAGGTGAAAGATGGAATTTTTCACTCCATGAGTCGACAACAAATGTTTCAGTGAAGAGTTAATATGATAATGGCAGTCATTTATTGTAAAAAATTATCGTAAAAATATGGTATTTTTAATTCCAAATAGTAATTGTATAATAGTAATTTAATAGGAATTTAGTGAATGATTGAATTTAATTAAACCCTAGCAAAATGGGAATTTTAATTTCATATTACATGGTCATATTCAGCCAATTAAATGACCATGATAAAGGCTCATCAGAATTGTTGTCTATGTTAATTAACATTAAAATGTTACTTTCTTTTGCCAGGATGATTCACCAAGAAAGATATTCATTGGTAGACTACCGAGCAATTGCACGTCGTCAGATGTCCGAAATTATTTTGAAAAATATGGTACATTATCAGATGTGTATTTACCCCAACCTTATCGGCAATTTGGTTTTGTTACATTTGCATCGTGCGAAGCAGCCCGCAATGTACTTTCTCGTGTGCATATGATAAATGGGGCTCGCATTAACTGTACACCAGCAGAGCCCAAATCGCAAAGTAAGAGCCGCACGAGTCGTCCACATGAAAGCCCAGCAACCCCACGTGAAATGCGAGGATTTTGGGCTGGAAACATGGTACCATATGGTAGCTTTCCTGATCGAAGTGGATCGAGTTCTTTAGCCAATCAGATGAACGCGATGTGGAATATGGCGGCACTGGCCCAAGGGATGGCAGCTGGTATGGCTGGGGGTATGGGAGGTAGTATGGGATCTCCTATGAACATGAGTGGTATGAGTAGTCCAGGTGGTGGGATACCTTCATCACATATGGTTAGCAGCATGAATGGTGGGAATGGGATGGGAATTAGCCATACAGGATCCAGTGGGATGGATGGAGGAAGTAGTGAAAGGTGGTAGTGGAAGTATAGTGAAAGGCGTATGCAATGTGAACATGTGATGCAGCAAAAAGTTGAGCCTATTAGAGGGAACAAAAAGACGAGAGGGAACAAAGGTGGACAGTATTTTTTAATGTGGTCTTCAATGTTGTATGTTGTACAGTAAAGTAAAGAAAGTAGATAACAGTTGAAAGAGATTGTTTTTGAGTTTTCATTTTTGGCTCCATCTCTCAGTAAAATATTAATCTTAAAAAGAATGTATAGTAAATGAATGTATAGTAAGTGAATGTAAAGTTAGATGTGTTATAGATAGCAGGGCCCCATTATATCGACAGTGTTAATTAGTTTTTGTTTGAAAACCGAATGGTTTTAGTAATTACAAAAAAGTTGCATAATGCATTAATGACGTTTGACTGAAATGAAGCAGGCTGAAAAGATAGGGTGTTGTGAGTACGTGGTGTGTGTAAGCTGAAACATGGATGAAAAACAGTGCATTGTACCTAGTTTTCTTGGAAAGGGAAGCTTTTATGAATGTAGGCAAGTGAATGTAGAAGATTCGTGGGAAGAACGAGTAAAACGTGCACGGTATCTATTGAAGAATGTTTTTGAAAGGAATCGTGAGGCATTTTGACAGGCAATTTCGTGAGTTTGTGTAAAGTGAAATTTCGTTCATGAAAAGAAGGGGAACGGTGAACGCTATGTATTGACGAAGTAAGGTATTATATGCATGAGTGGTCGTTTCGAATGTATGTTCAAGAAGAGAGGGTTATTTCCAAAACAGGTGATTTTTTTTAAGAATGTTAAAGTTGAAAAAAAAATTTAAAAATGTTAAAGTTGAAAAGATATAGTTTAGATTGAAAAAGCGAGTTGAAATAAATGTGGTAATGGAGGTAAGGTAATTACTAATTCCCTCTAATACTCTATGCAATTCAGCAATTGAAGAATTTGTTCATTGACACTTTACAAATGTACGTATTAAATGGTATTTTCTTTCTTAGGAATGAGACAGAGTTGTTATTAAGTGGTAAACGTTTTTTTGAATAACCACCAATATCAGGTAAATATATTTGCATATGCCGGAGGGCATCGGGAAGTTGAGCGCTCAGAATTGTAGTATCAAGACCACTGAACATATTGGCTGAGCCATGGTTGCAGAAGTTAGGGAGCCATAGAACTCCATATATTCAAAATGTGCGCCTCAAAATTAGTTGAAATAAGAATTCTGGAGTTACAGACCAAGGCATGGAGTTAGTGGCTGTACCTTTGCTCCATTTGAAGATTGACTACCTCCACAAAACAAAATCTACGCGCATGGGTTGAGCTAACCGTATATTGGCAGAGTTTCTCAGAAATCAAACACCATAGATGTTTGTCTCACAGCCTGTCGAGGTCAAGTTCGTAGGAGAAACCATACGAGAGTGTTGTGGAGCAAACGGCCTCATGAGATTGTTACCTCAGGCAAGTGCGGCAGACTTAAGCAGCCATTCTTATGCGCTCTTATGTTATATTAACTGGGTCATAATACATTAAAACAACAAATAACAACAGCTGTGTGTTGGTGTTATCGTTCATATTTTTGTACATAAAATTAGATGGCATGAGCCATACATAATGCATTATAACTAAATCTCTCGTACATCGATTTCAACCGATGTTGCTAAATAAATACAGCTACAAATCCATTATTTTGGGCATATAAAAATAAATCAAATTTTGGCTTCGGCCGGTCTCTCGTAAGAGGCCATCATTGTCTTGATTTTTCCAACAGCGTCTCCAGGATTTAAACCCTAAACGAAGAAATGTATCCGTTATCTATCCTTGTGAGTTCAATGCGTAAATACTTGAAATGATATACCTTGGGGCACGTCATGGTGCAGTTCATGATAGTATGACAGGGGTACACACTATGATGATTATCAAGCATCGCCAATCTTTCATTTTGATAGTGATCCTAAGGAAGACAAGAAAATCCACAGAATGTTAGCTTGTATCGTTGAATATGATGCCACCTTTTATAGCATAGCGATTATCTATGAATATACTGTATCGTTTTTGTGTATGTACATACCCTGCTGTCAATCATCCAACGATATGCTTGCATTAATACAGCCGGCCCAAGGTATTTCTCCCCATGCCACCAATAACTTGGACACGAGGTTGTACAACAAGCACACAGGATGCATTCATACAGTCCGTCCTAGAACGAAACCAAATCGAGAAGTATTAGCAGGGATGTTAAAAAAGATACTTGTTAAAACTATTACCCATCTTTAAGGCGTCGGCTGGGAGAGGAGTTTCATTCATCATTGATACCTGTCTTTAACATTGTCGGAAACTGTCGTAATTTAGAATTATTTATGTTCACGCGTTTCAAGAGTAGTTTCGTCTGGAGTTTCATGTCTTCGTTCACTTTATCTTCCCATTTTTTTGTGTGGTCTTTCTTCACTGTCCTGGGATTGCTATGTCCACAGCCTTTTCAGAGGAGCATTGTCCTCTCATCTTTATACGTTTCCGTAGAATTGTGAACGTGCATGCAACTAAGTAACCAAGCTTCAATATATCGTAATTATAATTCATAAAATTATACTTCAAAGACAATCAAGACCTACCAGTTTAGAGCGATCTTCCACCGTCTGTAACAGCTGTTCCTTGCCTGCTTCCATGTCATCTTTACGCATTAGGTATGGTTTGATTGAACGATATTGCTCATAGAAATGGGTCATATCCTACAAATAGACGTATATGATGAGTAAAAATGCAAATCTTTATAGGACTAATATTTCTGGGAAAAATAGATGATTCACTTACAGGAACAAGGTCTTTGATGACGTACATATGAGGTAACGGATATATCTTTTCTTTTTTCGTTGATGTATCATCAATACGACTAAATGAACAAGACAAAAACTTGTTGGCTCTACAGTTTGTTTTAATATCATAAAATTATATATAAAAAAAACGCACTTAAATACGACCCATATTCTTACCAAATGCACGCTAACGTATTCTTCCCACCAATATTCATTGCACACGATCCACAAATACCTAAGATAAAGCTTAATAACTTCAATTTTCCATATGAAAACGAAGATTTTGAAATAAATGCCTAATTGCTAACTCTCTACCTTCTCGACACGACCTTCGAAATGTCAAGGTTGGATCAACTTCGTTTTTAATTTTGATCAAAGCATCGAGTACCATTGGACCACAACTAAAAATTTACGGGATAGTATTAACATTTATTGTTGATTCATATTTGTATTATTTTTTCAGTCTAGCTTTGTTGCTTATAATTTCCATCAAGAGTTTAGTCGTTCGAATGTCTTGTTTAATTAAGTTATAACAAAAGTAGGCATCATGGACCTGTTTAAGTCTACTTCATAATCTTGCATTCGTGGTTTATCTCCAGGCTTTTCAGGATCCTAAAAAATACAGAAAAATTGTTTCTAAGTGAACTTCATGATCTTGCATTCGTAGACTTTCCTCAGGTCCTAAAAATCTAAAATACAGCAAATTGGCACAGGCGCACTTGATAGGTACACGTATAAAATATAAAGTAAGTATAAAATCTCAATGTTCACGTTTTATTATGAATATTTTCAAAGTGAAAGAATACATATGATTATGTGTATAGAATAGATATATCTGTATGAGAATGGGTTGGTGTAAGTAGAGACTAGAGTTAAAGTACTTTTCATTGGGGTTGCATTGGAGTTCTCATACTTACCCAACGATAAATTGAAAATGTCTTTGCTCTTTTTGCTGTGTTTGTAGCCGTGGATGCCGACGCAGATATCTATAGGTAGAAAAATAAACTAAACATTTCAACATTTATCAAAATGTTAAATCAAAGCTATGTCAAAACACAGCCTTTTGCCTGGAATTTTAATGCAATATATTTAAATGATGGTATAAAATACATCAACATTCAAATTTAATCGCATGGTCTTTGCTTAAAATCTGGGACAAAAATATAATATATTAACAATAAAATTCTTCAACAATACAGATATATCGTGGTACTACAATCAATTTACCTGGATTAAAGGTAGTTTACTGTTTTGCACTAAATTTCGACCAAAACATAACGCTCTGAACGTCGCCATTTTGAAATAAATATTACGTGCATTTTGTCATTGATTACATAAATCTGAGCCTGCGATTTTGGCAAAATATTATACTTCATGTAAGCAATTAAGTTTAGCAAGCGGTGTTATTGTAAATAGTGCGTAAAAAGAAAATCTTTGTAAATTTTATTATTTCCAGTACATTTTTTGAAGCAAGATGAAGAGCCTGGCTTGCGTTGAGTCCAGATAAGGTTCTATTGAGTAATTTACAAACGACTGATTCCTATTTAATTATTAAGAAGCTTCTGGCAATTCATAAATAGTCACAATTCCATTATTCCAGCACAATATTAAATCTGCATTGAAGAAGTATTTTTGCCATAGTAACCACTAAATATTTCACGCGTGGAAGCGCGATGATGCGTGGGATAAATATATTATCCTTGGTCTGTTGTGCTTTTGGCCATTCATAAATTCAAACATTGAAAATATGGGATTGAAGACAAATAAAGCAACAAAAACGTCCACATTAAACTGTCAGGTATTATTTACTCTAAAATTACTCTACAATTTTTGGATACAGCTACGAAATAATATTTTTGTTTATAGTTTTATTATGCAATGTACGTATTAATGACTAAAGCATGACCTTGCTTTGATAGCTCATTCAGACCGTATTATATGTTTTTAGTTAAATATATGTTTAGTTTCTCGAATAAATAGTATTTACTGTGTTTCAAACGTACTTAATATGTTAATAATTTATTGACTATAAGTGTTGCAAATTATGAAAATCTATAGCATTTATATTTTATCCTTAAATTTTGCTAATACGTGATCACGCCAGTTTAGGGGTTATAAAAATATTTTAGGAATTTTCACCACAATATATTTTGTTCAAAGGCTCCTAAAGATTCTAGTAATCATTGATTAGTTATACGTGAACAAATTCCTTGAATTAATGTAAATTTATACACAAACACGTCTCAGCGATCATTATAAAGTTAAGGACAAAGATCCTGTGAATATTTCCTGTGGGTTGAATGTCATTTAATATGTGACCTGTGTGATTCAATCATACATTGGGAATTGGCCAATTGGCCATTGGGATAAATTGGGTTAGGTCATTCCAGAAAAGATCCACACTTACCCCACAGAGGAAATTTCTGCCTTCCGAAACGGGAGGG
>CACRXK020003305.1:0-37021 GCA_902702795.2 Paramuricea clavata | reverse complement strand
CTTTTTCAACACGAACAATTCTCCTCATTGAAAAGCTGGCACGAACAGCTTTTCATGGCATGAACAGCTTTTCACCAACAGCTGACGTGAAGGCTCTTCTCAAGGAAAAACTGAATTTTTATATTTTTTAGGCTGCTTTAGGCGCTGGCTTTTCTGACAAGATTCCAGCACATACTGTTACAATGGCTTGTATATCGTCAAACCAATCCATAACTTCAGGTATTGTGCATGTGTATTTCATGGCTGACTGAGACTGGAGTGATTACTGAAAAACATCAAGAACTACTTTCCAAGGGCGTGGACACTCGAAATTGGCACACGCGGTTCCACAGTATTCTTCTTTCGTTTCTAGCAATGGGTATATTGGCAAGTGGTGGAGCAGACGCGGTCATTGCTGGTGGTGTTGAAACCATGTCTGATGTACCAATCAGAGTGAATCGTTCCTTAAGAAAGATATTACTCTCGCTGAACAAGGCCAAGACCATGGGCGCACGATTGGGATTACTGTCCTCTATCAGACCAAAACATTTTGCCCCTGAGGTATGATAGTTTATATATTGTTATGTTACGCGGCCACAAAGATTACGATTACGATAGCATTTCTATAGCGGAAATGTGGATGTGATCCAATGCGCTTTACATCAAGTATTACGCCCGCCTAATTTGCATATTTAGCCTAGAGTATTTTATCTTTACAACAATTGTGATATTACTTTCTTAACTGTGTTTATCCTAACCCACCCTGTCAACTTTCCCTGAGGGAGGAAAGTGGTGGTATGGTAAATCAGCTCCCTATGAGGTTGATCAGCAGTGTTGTAACGAGTCACCTACAGGTCGAGTCACGAGTCGAGTCACTCAAAGGTCGATTCACGAGTCGAGTCATTTCAGTTTCTGATCGAGTCGAGTCGAGTCAGTGGTTTTACTCGAGTCGAGTCAAGTCAGCGGTTTCACTCGAGTCAAGTCGAGTCACTGGTTTAAGTCGAGTCGAGTCAATAGCCAGACTTAATTTGAGTCAGGGAATTTGATCAAGTTTACCCACATCCTTGTCCCCAGGGCCTCTCGGTCGCGCGCGTCCTCCGTAGGCCCTGAAACATACTGAACCGGAAGTGCAAGAAAACTTGCAGTAGTTTCTAAAGCGCATGGTCTTGAATTGGGACACTTTAGCATTCGTAACAATTTTCAAAGTGAAGTATTACGAAGAAACGAAGTATTTGCGTTGACATATGTTGATAGAATAATTTTTCCTACATAAAACTGCTCAACTTCTGCGAAATAGCATTTCTCTGGGAAGCCAATCAGATCTCTCGCTTTAGTCGTCTAACCCAGAGCCTAATTTTCAACGAGTGACCGAGTGAAAATGGCTCTGGGGACGAGAATGGTCCACCCCGCGCTTTCTGCAATAGTTCGTTACCTTAGCTTGCATTATGAAACTTGTAATCAAATTTAGGTTTTAAGCTAATCACTTTAGTCATGTAATAACAGTATCTGGGCTGCCAAAGGCTATACCAATACCACAGTTCTAGTCAATATTAAGTACAACCACATGAGTTGCCTCATCACGCCTGCTGATCGAGTGTACGTACATACATCTAGCATAAGTTGCAACTGGAGTCAGAATTAACAAAGAATATACTTTAATTAACCACGCCTTGTAAGTTAATTTGAAATTATATAGCACTTCATAAATACCAAAAATGAAGATAGCCGGTCAGAATTAGTACAAGTACAAAAAATTTTGAAACTCCATTTTAAAAACTGTGGCACTAGCGTTGTTTCTAAAAGCAGAAATGTAATATGGGCATGTCCGTCAGGAATATATTGTATTCTATGCAAATCCCATATATATTCTGATAAAGTTTCGAAATTCTCATTGTTCACAGGGCTCATTGTTTTCCCCAAGAAATACAATCACAATAATTTTGATGAATTTATTCTGTACAAGTTGTAGCTGAGTTGACTCGAGTCATTTACGGCAAAATCGGCAAGTCGAGTCCGAGTCGAGTCATTTGGGGCTGTTGACTCGAGTCGAGTCGAGTCATTTTTCGTTTTGGACTCGAGTCGAGTCGAGTCGCTGAAAATAGCGACTCGAGTTGACTCGAGTCCGAGTCAATGACTCGACTCGTTACAACACTGGGTTGATGAGACTGCAGATAATGTAAACTATCGTGTGTTTGTTGTTTTTACAGCTTCCAGCCGTGTCTGAATTCTCCACCAATGAAACAATGGGACATAGTGGTGACAGGTACTGTATATAGATCAGTTTCCATTGGGCACGTAATCTCAAAACGTTCCGTTGATTTGGTATAACCCAGATTAAACGTTTGTATTTATAAATTGCTGTAATATAGTTGACAAAATGTATAGTTTTTCAAATATTTTTACAACGGTTGAAGCTATGGCGCTATCTGGCCTTCGGTAGAATATTTTAGCAACACTTCCTAATAAAGAAATCTGGCCATCAAGTAGCGTATTTGATAATGCTTTTTCAAGAGATACGTTTTATTTTTAGGCTCTGTGCATCATTTGGCATCACGCGGAGAGAACAGGTATTTTTGTAGAGCAGAAAAAAATGCAATTCAACTACTCTAGATTTTCGTTGTATAATGACGAAAGAAAATTCATGCTATTATTGAACTCGTCGTTGTGTAGGCAAATGTTTAACCCCCCATAAAAGTATAACGTAAAAGTTTGAGAAAAACATTTTTTATTGCAGGACGAGTTTGCTTTGCGATCTCACACCTTGGCTGACCAGGCTACGAAGGTAACTATAACGCAAGGATCTATACCGAAGTGCACGCCCCTGGTGAATATACCCTCCCCCCCCCCCCCCCACGCCAGGCCCTTTTCTGTACGCAACATTTTCTTCAAAAAAGCCTATTTTGCCATGTTTAAAGTCGTTTATCTTGCAAACGAAAACTGTAAAAGAACTTATTGACTCATTTTCTCTCCACTATTCAAAAATGCAATAAAAATTTTTTGTGACATAAGTACTTTAATTATTTTAGGATGGCAACCTGTCTGATGTGCTGGAGTACAAAGTGCCAGGTAGTGTTGAACCACATTCGAGAGCATAGAGGGTCGTGAAGGGATAAAATGGGAGTTTGGAAGATTTTCCTATTTTTCACTGAGAAATGATATTTTTTCCTCTGTAGGCAAGCCTGTTGTTGTGAGCAAAGATAACGGCATCCGTGTATCATCTATAGAAAATATGGCGAAATTGCGACCAGCCTTTGTAAGACCCTATGGCACGGTAACTGCAGCAAATGCCTCGTTCTTGGTAAGACAAACACCCTTGTTTATTCTGCCCCAGATAAATTGACTTGTTATATGAGGGCGTGTCCGGTTGGTGGCCGGACATTTTGCCGAAAGACAATTTGCCGAAAGACATTTTGCCGAAAGACATTTTGCCGAACGAACATTTCGCCGAACGGACAGTTTGCCGAACGGACGGTTTGACGAACGGACAACTTGCCGAAAATACAGATATCTTCTGAACATTAAAAGTTCGCTTATTATACGGTCAAAGTTTCTGTGATTAATTAAATTAAAGTTATTGTCGATTTTGATGACCGGAACTTTCATAGTGAAGTATAGTTTCGTTTTATATTCTTTCAAGTTTACCGAAATTTCGCGATATATAAAAGAATAACATCATTCAACATCATTCATACTATTCATGAATGCGATTTCCCCGAGAACTGTGAATGTATTCCATGATTCTCGAAGTGAAATTCATTTACGTCGTTGTCTTTATATACACTTGTTTGTTTACGACCTGACGTCAAAACACGTTCCTAGGCCTAGCAAATGAGTAATCCGGTGCACAAATTACAAGCTACCAATATATAGTCAATATAGTTTGCACCGCTAACGACCATTATGCAATGCTGATGACCATATAATGGTTATTTTACTCAATGGTTAATAATTACACTGTTGAGAAACGAGTCACAGTCCCAAACATTTTGACGAAATAACATCTCTATTTTCGGCAAGTTGTCCTTTCGGCAAACTGTCCGATCGGCAAAATGTCCGTTCGGCAAAATGTCCGTTTGGCAAAATGTCCGTTCGGCAAAACGTCCGTCGGCAAAGTGTCCGTTCGGCAAAATGTCTTTCGGCAAACTGTCTTTCGGCAAAATGTCCGGGTACTTGTCCGGTTTGCCAGGAACCTCATCGGAGTGGGATGTACTACTTCCGCCTGGCTGGGGCGACATTATGTATAAACATGGCGTCCTCACAATATTTTTTGTTGTAATTAAACAAACTACATCTTTTATTACGACTTTAATAATATACATGAAGAAATTTCTCAGTTCTGATTGGCTAAGAGTTGTGCCATTTTGACGAAATACAGCGCCAAAAATGAAACACAATGCAAATTCCATTACTAGCAGAAAATAATACAAAAAACCCAAGTGACAAAAATGGCTGAGGTTTTTAGTAGATTTTCAATTAAAATTGTTTATATTAAAATGAACTATTTCGAATGTGACCTATACGCACGCATGTGACTGTATAATTTTCCCATGTATATTATTATTAATAAGTAATAGTATGGTTTCTCGTGCAATTTGGAAAAACATACACTCGTGAGGTTTTCAAAGACAAATTACACGAGCCCGATTTGATCGTCCTTGAAAAACTCGCTCGTGCATGTTTTCCCCAAATTGCACTCGAAACCACACTATTATTACCCATACTAATATAGTGTCTGTTTAGCTCTATTTTAATTTTACTTTCCAACTATGCCGTCCGACACTATTATAGGTCAAAATCGGCAGAAAATGTCTATCCTGGTCAGGTGGGATAAAGCCCATGTGTTGTGAAACCTATGTGTTGTAAAAGTATGGAAGGGGGTTTTAATAGAAATTGCCGAAAATCACAAGATTTTTTTTGTTTGTTCCTAGACTGATGGTGCATCAGCTTGTCTCATCATGACAGAAGATAAAGCACTAGCGTTGGGTCTCAAGCCAAAAGCATACCTCAGGTATCCCAAATATTCTTTCAAATGTTTCCCAGTTCTGGTGGCGACTGCCCACGTTATTTATACTTAAGATACTCGATACTTTACACACACACACACACACACACACACACACACACACAATGTCTTGGTAGTCAATGGTCTGGTAGTACCAGGGCCTCTATTGTAATCCACCTTTATAAAAATAAAATAAGCCGTCAGCGAGCAGCTTCCGGATTTTTTACATTATCTATATATTCATCTATATATTCATGAGTGAAGCCTTGCCCTCGTTACAAAATATATCCAATTATGCCAACCTTATATATTATATATAGTTAACTGTTGAACATAGTTGTTTATATATTATTATAGTATTTTTCTCTAAAACGGCGGTGTTGACAGACCCTCGCTATCAGACTCTCAGATTGCTCGGCTGATCACAGTCCATTATACTTCAAAATTCCGTGTATTTTAGGGAATATGTTTACGTATCTCAAGACCCAAAGGACCAGCTTCTACTTGGGTGAGTTGTGTGTTACATTATAGGCGCGTTTGTAGTAATAATGCTTTAACCCATTGAGTGGCAGCACTCTCTCCTTGACGAGTAAAATCGTCTGGCGTTAGACAGCGTAAAATAATAAAGTAGGGCGAATGGCCACTAATAAAGGGTTAAGCTGTATGCGCCTCCCCATTTCTTCTGAACCAGATACTATTTTATTATTTGTTCATATAGCCCAGCTTATGCAACCCCTAAGGTTCTGGAGAAGGCGTCTCTAAAGTTGACGGACATTGATGTGTTTGAATATCACGAAGCTTTTGCAGTAAGTATACATCACAATATACTCTACACTTTAGAAATACTCTGGTAAGAGGTGGAGGTTGATTGTAAATGGATCAAAGTTAATTCGCTATATTTTTATGAATGATTTTGATATTAATTAATAATGTGCCTAAATAGTTAATCAAATTTTTCTCTCTGAAATCGTAGGGACAAGTTTTGTCCAACTTGAAAGCGATGGATTCAGACTGGTTTGGCCAAAATTACATGGGGAGGAAAGGAAAGGTAAATATATTATAGTTGTATTCTTCAATAAATGAATGATATTTGGTGAGAAAATTGAGCTTATATAGTTTATGAAAATCAGCATGATTTTGCATCAGATATACAAACTCCTTCACGCTCATGATTTTTTTTGTGTTTTCTTCATGAATTATTGAGTTTCACAAGTATTTACATAACTCAAAAGAGCGAAGTTCTACACTACAGCGTACATTACAGTGTATTGTGATTATTTCATTTGCATGTGAAAATTGAATGTATAGTAATTCATCTGACCAATTTATTTACACCAACCATACAAAGTTGGAACGAATGTCAATTGGCAAATCATAGTTTATATAATATAACTTTCTTTCCATGTGTAAAAGATTCGTAAGAAATTGCGTTTTGGTTTTGGTTTTGCAAGAATGAGGGGCGGATATTATTCCAAAAGACTAATTTTAAAACTAGGCAGGGAGATGCAAATAAATCACCACAGCTAGCGCTAGAAAGAGCATACAATGAAAAATGAGTAAAATTGCAAAGTTTGGTCGCGAAATGTTGTAAAATGCGGAAAATATAGCCTTGCAAAGTTTCCAGATTTTGTATACTTTTGTATTGCGTGCGGAAATTGCTACCATTTTCGGCCCAAATGTGGTAGCAATTTCCGCACGCCATACAAAAGTATTCGAAATTTGCGAACTTTGCAAGGCTATATTTTCCGCACTTTACAACATTTCGCAACCAAACTTTGCAATTTTGCTAAATTTTCTATGCTCTTTCCGTGAATGTACTTTTTTGACAAGATAAAAAATAGTTTATAATGGGAATTGCCTATTATGTGACAAGATAGAGTAATCAGTAAACGGTCATAGTGGCTTTTTGCTCGAAAAATGGCGGATTGGATGGCGACGATTGAACACTGCTTCCTATAACTTCTTGATATGAAATCGTAGGTTGGCAGTATACCTATGGATAAGTTAAACACGTGGGGTGGATCTCTTTCCATCGGACATCCATTTGGCGCTACAGGAGTACGTCTTGCCACAACCGCTGCTAACAGATTGATCAAAGAAGATGGAAAATACGCTTTGCTTGCTGCTTGTGCTGCTGGTGGTCAGGTAGGATGCATGCGAGAGCGTTTTTAGAAACGCTTTTAAAGTATGACGAAATATGATCGTGTAATATTTGGGTCATTCGAGGAAGAAATGTAATAGATCTTTACAATAAAAAATCCCATCTTGATCAACTTTTCCACTGTCAAAGTTTCCGGATATGATGTCATTAGGTGAATTGCAAATTAGTTTTCCTTTGTTTTTTCCCCCCAAAATTTCACCTAATGACATAGTATCTGGAAAACTTTGACAGTTTAAAAGTTGATCAAGATGAGGTATTTTACTATAAAGATACATTACATTACATTACATTACATCACCCAGTGTCCTTATTGTACAAAACTTTGATATAGTACAAATGTATGTAGTACAAAAATTTGCCGATGTTGGTTTACAAGAGTAATTTTTACTAATATGTATTTTAGGGTCATGGAATGATAGTGGAAAGATACCCGTCCTAAGATGGTTTGATGATAATTGTTATAAACACTGCATTTGAACTGATTGAACGGTCATTTATAGCATGCTTTAAGAGAGTGCACTGGTACTATTGTAAAGTTCAACACTTCTGTACAAAATAAATCTCAAAATTTCACTTCTGTTTTTTTCCTGGGGCCCAAAAAAAATATGTGGGTTTCCGAAATCCCGACCCTAAACTTTTTTTATTGGATCATGCTTGTAAGTGTTTCCACTTGGAGGAAAAAGTTCGTGGAAAATTGAAATTTGAGGCAATATTAGGGAAATTTATTTTGGGAAGTGGAAGCACTGACTAAACAAAATGGCGTCCGGTTGTTAGGAAAATTAAAAAAAAAGGTTAAAAAAAAGTTAGAACCGACCTACCCTACCTAAGTTTTTGTAAGAAGAAACCGGAAACCCACATTTTTTTTTGGCCTTGTTTGTTTTTGTCTTTTATATTTGTTCAAGGATATATGTCTTACTTTTCGGCAAATTTGATGGCGGCCTTTTAAAAACTCCAAAAGTGGCAAAAATCGCCGAAATGTGAACTTGTGAAGGCCACAGTAACCAGTTAACGTTTCGTCGAAAAATGTAAAGCCTATTCTCCTGTACCTTTTGGCGATTTTTGGCCACTTGAGTGGCCAAAATGTAAAGGCTAACCCCTAATTAGTGGAAAGGTTGTTTCCCCCAAAAACAGATTTGTAAAGCGCACGACTTTCTGCTCTTGGGAATTTAAAGCAGCTTTATAAACAGTTCTTTATGCATAAATGAGGCATTCAAATTCTAACAATACGTTATTTCAATAGTTTGCAGTTTTTTTGGGACACCCTGAACAATGTTTTTGAATTTGCATGATTCAGAACTAATTGATCCCAAGCATGCGTAAACACAGTAGTTGACCATTCGCAGTCGAACTGATAATTAGTTTTCTGCAATACAAATAACTTTGTGCTATTCTAATTTCTATCAACGCGGTTAATCAGAATGTATTTTCAAATCCCAAGAGCAAAATAAGTAGCACAGACATTGAAATGCTAGTAACAGAATTATGCAAATTATAGTGTTTGTAGTTTTTTGATACACCCAGTAGTTTGAAGATAGCCAATTTAACATTCCTTTTGTTTAATCCCCCAAGGGAGTTCAGACGAATAGATGCTTTTAGCACTAGCCAATGAAAACAAAGCTGTTCTTTGCTAAACAAATCAGAACTCGCAAAAAAGTAAGCCTATATATTGCCTTTACTTTTCGTCCATTTTTACCGACTTTTCTCATTTTTCATCAATGGGAAAAAAAACAGCAAAAATTAAGGCCATAGCTTTTACTTTTCGTCGATATTTACCGACTTATCTCCTTTTTCATAAATGGGAAAAAAAAACAGCAAAAAGTAAGGCTATAGCCTTTACTTTTCGTTCATTGTTAGCGAATTTTTCCATTTTTCATAAATGGGAAAAAAAACAGAAAAAAATTAAGGCTATAGCCTTTACTTTTCCCTCCATTTCTGGCGACTTTTTCCATTTTTCATAAATGGGGAAAAAACAGCAAAAAAGTAAGGCTATAGCCTTTACTTTCCCCTCCATTTTTGGCGACTTTTTCCATTTTTCATAAATGGGGAAAAAACAGCAAAAAAGTAAGCCTATAAGCCTTTACTTTTCGTCCATTTTTAGCGACTTTTTCCATTTTTCATAAATGCGCAAAAAACAGCAAAAAAGTAAGGCTATAGCCTTTACTTTTCCCTCCATTTTTGGCGACTTTTTCCATTTTTCATAAATGGGCAAAAAACAGCAAAAAAGTAAGGCTATACCTTTACTTTTCGTCCATTTTTACCGACTTGTCTCATTTTTCATAAATGGAAGGAAAAAAACAGCAAAAAAAGTAACGCTATAGCCTTTACTTTTCGTTCATTTTTACCAACTTATCTCATTTTTCATAAATGGGGAAAAAACAGCAAAAAAGTAAGGCTATAGCCTTTACTTTTCGTCCATTTTTACCGACTTATCTCATTTTTCATAAATGGGCAAAAAACAGCAAAAAAGTAAGGCTATAGCCTTTACTTTTCGTCCATTTTTACCGACTTACCTCATTTTTCATAAATGGGCAAAAAAAACAGCAAAAAAGTAAGGCTATAGCCTTTACTTTTCGTCCATTTTTACCGACTTACCTCATTTTTCATAAATGGGCAAAAAAACAGCAAAAAAGTAGGGCTATAGCCTTCACCTTTCGTCCATTTTTACCGACTTGTCTCATTTTTCATAAATGGACAAAAAACAGCAAAAAAGTAAGGCTATAGCCTTTACTTTTCGTCCATTTTTACCGACTTATCTCATTTTTCATAAATGGGCAAAAAACAGCAAAAAAGTAAGGCTATAGCCTTTACTTTTCGTCCATTTTTACCAACTTATCTCATTTTTCATAAATGGGGAAAAAAACAGGAAAAAAGTAAGGCTATAGCCTTTACTTTTCGTCCATTTTTACCGACTTATCTCATTTTTCATAAATGGGAAAAAAACAGCAAAAAAGTAAGGCTATAGCCTTTACTTTTCGTCCATTTTTACCCACTTATCTCATTTTTCATAAATGGGCAAAAAACAGCAAAACTTATCCGATTTTAGCTTTTCTTAAAGTAGAATAAAGAAGCAGCCAAAGGAAACGTAAGGGTGATGGTCTAGCGGTAAGGACAAAATGTTGCAAGTGTGTGAAGCCAGGTTCGATTCGTTCTGATGCCACGAGTATTTTAATGTCGTGTGCCGTTGTTAATTAATTCCACCCGAGACGAGAAAGAGTTAAGTAGAATAAAAAATAAGTGAAAGCTTGAGAAGGCGAGATGGTCTAGTGGTAAGGACAAAGTGTTGCAAGTGTGTGAAGCCAGGTTCGATTCCTTCTGATGCCAAGAGTATTTTAATGTCGTGTGCCGTTGTTATTTATTCCACCCGAGACGAGAAAGTGTTAAGTAGAATAAAAAAGAAGTTAAAGCATGTGTAGGCGAGATGATCTAGTGGTAAGGACAAAGTGTTGCAAATGTGTGAAGCCGGGTTCGATTCTGCTGATGCCAAGAGTATTTTAATGTCGTGTGCCGTTGTTAATTAATTCCACCCGAGACGAGAAAGAGTTAAGTAGAATAAAAAAGAAGTTAAAGCCCTTGTAGGCGAGATGGTCTAGTGGTAAAGTGTTGCAAGTGTGTGAAGCCAGGTTTGATTCCTGCTTGTGCCAAGAGTATTTTAATGTCCGGTGCCGTTGTTAATTAATTCCACCCGAGACGAGAAAAAGTTAAATAGATTAAGAAAGGAGTTAAAGCATGTGTAGGTGGGATTGTCTAGTGGTAAGGACAAAGTGTTGCAAGTGCTTGAAGCCAGGTTCGATTCCTGCTTGTTAAGTGGAAATACACGTTAGAATATTTCAACGTGAGGAACCTTGTTCTCGGCGTCAGGCACCTTGTCCTCGGCGAAACGCCTCTGCTATTTGCGCCACTTGGGCTAATGTGGCCTGATGGTGAGGACGAGGTTCCTGATGATGAGGACGTGCTTCCTGGCGCTGGTTTTTATCTTTTAATTAAAAGATAGATAAATGAATGTCTTGGCCAAATGTGCCAAGGGCACAGGTAACCCAAGACATTTATTTATCTATCTTTTAATTAAAAAATAGATAAATGAACGTCTTGGGCTACCTGTGGCCAGGGCACAGTAGCCCAAGACATTCATTTATCTTTCTTTTAATTAAAAAATAGATAAATGAACGTCTTGGGCTGCTGTGGCCAGGGCACAGGTAGCCCAAGACATTCATTTATCTTTCTTTTAATTAAAAAATAGATAAATGAACGTCTTGGGCTACTGTGGCCAGGGCACAGCAGCCCAAGACATTCATTTATCTTTCTTTTAATTAAAAAATAGATAAATGAACCGTCTTGGGCTACCTGTGCCCAGATGGTGAGGACGTAGTTTTTGATGGTGAGGACGTGGTTCCTGATGGTGAGGACGTAGTTCTTGATGGTGAGGACGTGGTTCCTGATGGTGAGGACGTGGTTCCTGATGGTGAGGACGTGGTTCCTGATGGTGAGGGCATGGTTCCTGATGGTGAGGACGTGGTTCCTGATGGTGAGGACGTGGTTCTTGATGGTGAGGCCGTGGTTCCTGATGGTGAGGACGTGGTTCTTGATGGTGAGGACGTGCTTCCTGATGGTGAGGGCAAGATTCCTGATGGTGAGGACGTGGTTCCTGATGGTGAGGGCAAGGTTCCTGATGGTGAGGACGTGGTTCCTGATGATGAGGACGAGGTTCCTGAGGACAAGGTTCCTGACGCCTTTTTTGTCGATTTTCACTGACTTTTCTCATTTTTCATAAAAAAAAAGCGAAAAGTAAGGCTATAGCCTTAATTTTTCGATTTTTCATCAATGGGCGAGGTTTTTGCAGCTGCATGTGTAATCGAAAAAGACGTGAAAGTTAATATAATTATGCCGTTTCGAACCTTATATGTTCTATTGAAGTTCAAGGCTCCTGTAGCAAAAATTTGAATTTGCCACGGTCTGAAAATTGTATTTTTGAAATCTACGGTCAATAGGCTTTCTGTCGATGCCTCATTCTTGCATATCTAGAGAGTCCGTGGACATAAAAAGCAAGTTTTTCCAGCTGTGTAATCGAAAAAGACGTGAAAGTTAATTATTATGCCATTTCGAACCTTATGTTCTATTGAAGTTCAAGGCTCCTGCAGCAGAGGCTTGAATTTGGGCTGGTCTAAAAATTGCATTTTTGGAATCTACGGTCAATAGGCTTTCTGTCGATGCCTTACTCGTATATCACTAGACTTGTCCGTGGAGGTAAAAGCAGGTCTTTCTAGCTGACTAATCGAAAAAAACGTGAAATTTAATATTAGCGTCTTCGAACTTTACATGTTCTATTGAATTTCAAGGCTCCTGTAGCAAAAACTTGAATTTGGCACGGTCTGAAAATTGTATTTTTGGAATCTAAAATGAATAGGCTTTCTGTCGATGCCTCATTCTTGCATATCTAGAGAGTCCGTGGACATAAAAAGCAAGTTTTTCCAGCTGTGTAAATCGAAAAAGACGTGAAAGTTAATTATTATGCCATTTCGAACCTTATGTTCTATTGAAGTTCAAGGCTCCTGCAGCAGAGGCTTGAATTTGGGCTGGTCTGAAAATTGCATTTTTGGAATCAATACGGTCAATAGGCTTTCTGTCGATGCCTTACTCGCATATCACTAGACTTGTCCGTGGAGGTAAAAAGCAGGTTTTTCCAGCTGTGTAATCGAAAAAGACGTGAAAGTTAATTATTATGCCATTTCGAACCTTATGTTCTATTGAAGTTCAAGGCTCCTGCAGCACAGGCTTGAATTTGGGCTGGTCTGAAAATTGCATTTTTGGAATCTACGGTCAATAGGCTTTCTGTCGATGCCTCATTCTTGCATATCTAGAGAGTCCGTGGACAAAAAAAGCAAGTTTTTCCAGCTGTGTAATCGAAAAAGACGTGAAAGTTAATTATTATGCCATTTCGAACCTTATGTTCTATTGAAGTTCAAGGCTCCTGCAGCAGAGGCTTGAATTTGGGCTGGTCTAAAAATTGCATTTTTGGAATCTACGGTCAATAGGCTTTCTGTCGATGCCTTACTCGTATATCACTAGACTTGTCCGTGGAGGTAAAAGTATGTCTTTCTAGCTGACTAATCGAAGAAAACGTGAAATTTAATATTGGCGTCTTCGAACTTTACATGTTCTATTGAATTTCAAGGCTCCTGTAGCAAAAACTTGAATTTGGCACGGTCTGAAAATTGTATTTTTGGAATCTACGGTCAATAGGCTTTCTGTGGATGCCTCATTCTTGCATATCTAGAGAGTCCGTGGACATAAAAAGCGACTTTTTCCAGCTGTGTAATCGAAAAAGACGTGAAAGTTAATTATTATGCCGTTTCGAAACTTATGTTCTATTGAATTTCAAGGCTCCTGTAGCAAAAACGTGAATTTGTCACGGTCTGAAAATTGTATTTCTGGAATCTACGGTCAATAGGCTTTATGTCGATGCCTCATTCTTGCATATCTAGAGAGTCCGTGGACATAAAAAGCAAGTTTTTCTAGCTGTCTAATGGAAAAAAAACCCGTGAAATTTAATATTATATTGTTTCGAACCTTATGTTCTATTGAATTTCAAGACTCCTGCAGCAAAAACTTGAATTTGTCACGGTCTGAAAATTGTATTTTTGGAATGTACGGTCAATAGGCTTTCTGTCGATGCCTCAATCTTGCATAACTAGACAGTCCGTGGACATAAAAAGCAAGTTTTTCGAGCTGTGCCTGTGTGATTGAAAAAGACGTGAAAGTTAATATTATGCGCTTTTGAATCTTATGTTCTATTGAATTCTAAGGTCCCTAATTGTAGCAAAACTTAATTCACCAGGGTCGACCTTGGCTTCACACACTTTGTCCTTACCACTAGACCGTCTCGCCAACACTTACTTTAACTCTTTTTTATTCTACTTAACTCATTCTCGTCTCGGGTGGAATTAATTAACGAGGCCTGACATTAAAATGCTTTTGATACAATCAGGAATCGAACCTGGCTTCACGCACGTGCGACACTTTGCCCTTACCACTATACCATCTCGCCTACACTAACTGTCTAGCTTTAACTCCTTTTTTATTCTACTTAACTCATTCTCGTCTCGGGTGGAATTAATTAACAACGACGCCTGACATTAAAATGCTTTTGATACAATCAGGAATCGAACCTTGCTTCACGCACGTGCAACACTTTGCCCTTACCACTAGACCCTCGGGCCAACGTTTTCTTGAACTTCTTTTCTATTCTACTTAACTCATTCTCGGCTCGGGTAAAATTAGTAAAAAAAAGATGCCTGACATTAAAATGGTTTTGACTATAACAGGAAACGATCCTAGCTTCGCACACTTGCAACACTTTTTTCTTACTACCAGACCCTCGGCCCAACACTTGCTTTAACTCCTTTTTTATTCTACTTAACTCTTTCTCATCTCGGGTGGAATTAATTAGCAACGACGCCTGACATTAAAATGATTTTTGACTATAGCAGGAATTAATCCTGGCTTTACACTTGCAACACTTAGTCCTTACCACAAGACCGTCTTGTCTACACTTACGGTAATTCCTTTTTTATTCTACTTAACTCATTCTCGTCCCGGGTAAAATTAGCAAAAAAAGATGCCTGACATTAAAAAGGTTTTGACTATAACAGGAATCGATCCGTAGTTCTCCCTCGTGCAACACCACTCGACTACCACTCGACTAGTAGATCCATCCGTTGGTGGGAACCATACTAATTTCTACATAATCTCTCATCACCAATTTTTATTTAAAAAAATTAAGTGGCCTAAAATTAAAGGCCTGAAGCCCTTTACATTTGGCACGCAAAAATGATGAGAAAGATAGTAAAGTTTTTGATATTTAATTTTTTCAAAATGTGACAAAAAAGGGTGAAAGGACTGTTCTTATTCCATTTTTCGAAGTGTCAAAAACGAATTATTAAGACCTATTAATGTATGAAATTCAATACCTTAATACACTTTTTTGTAATTTTTCTCTCTTTTTAAAAAAAAATGTGGCTAAAAATGGACGGAAAGTAAAAGCTGACCACTTAAGCTTATATTGACAAACTGCTATCCTTTTTATTTTTGTTCATAAAAAACAAGAGCTAACACCTTTAGTTTTGGAGAATTAAGGAAAGGGCGATAATGGGCTAATACTATGTACCACATACTATTTCTCGCCAGCTCACCATTAAATCCTTACTACAACTTACAAGTAAAATCATCTGACATAAAATAATTTGCCGTTACAAAGAGAATCCAATGACCGATTTTCTAACTTTTTTATTTAAAATATGGTGAATACTTGCATTAATTATCATATACAGAAAGAAAGTTATACTTTGTATAATACCTCATGATTTGGTAAGGTTTGTTTGGTTATAGTTCTCAATGCCTCAGACGGATTTATGTCTCCATTCATTGTCTAATGTATGTTAACATTATTAGGGCTTCTCGTAATGTCTGAATGATAAGCTTTCTTTTCTTGTCACCCACAAATCTGTTCTTAGAAAACATGTCACATTCATAAAGTGATCTGTCTTGCCTGGAAAAGAAAACATTATATTTAGTTCATATGACAATTACTTAGATTGAATCAATGGTTTGAAAAATTGAAAACTGAGAGGATGCCTGTGGTCCGCTCTTGGTATTTAATCGAAATTTTCAAATTTTGTACAACATGTTTTGTTGGAGTGATTTGGGGAAAATTTTGAATTGTTGAAAAATAACTCAAGAACAGGAGGCATCCCCCCCCCTCTGCATGTTCTTGCAAGTTGAAAGTCATCATTTGAACCAAAGAAAACATTTTTGATCACTTCCAGAACATCTGGAGTGATTTGGGGGAATATTTGAGAATTATTGAAAAATATCTCAAAAATGTGCATGGGTTTGTTGTGGTCCCCCTCCCCGACCCCTAAAACATGGTTTTATAAATGGAAGGTGGTTGTTTTGATGAAAGAAATTTTTGATCACTTCCAGAAAGTTTGGAGTGATTTAGGGTAAATTTTGAATAATTGAAAAATATGTTCATTCATTTGTAAACCTACACACAGAGAAATGTCACATAGGTCTGCCAAGTCAAGCCGTCAACAAGATGTATTCGAACTGCAGCTTGTCACAAGTTGTCAACAGCTTCAGATCAACTTGTTAACAACTTGTAACAACCTTGTTGAATTATTATCAGACTTGTTGCAAGGTTGTTCTCAACAATTGGTCCATTACAATAGTTAACTGCTTGATATCAGGGTTGGTAAGTTTGATGAGTAAAGAAAACAAAAGGGCAAGACAAAGAAAACAAAGGCCTTAAGTGTGACGGTGTTTGGCCTAATTATTGAGCAAACCTGCCAATCCTGCTTGATATAACAAGATTGTTACAACCTTGTGTTGACAACCCTGTATTTAACACAACTTGTTGACAGCTTGTGAACAGACTTGTAACAAATTGTTTGCGGACTTGTTACAACTTGTGCGTTTTTACGTGTGTAATTGGGGTGATCTGGTGTTCCCCCTTGGCATGTGATCAAAATTTCTGGTGTGAACCAACTAGAAGAAATAGGTGTCCTCAAAATGTAGCATAAAATAAAATACTCACTCTATCAAGAAATTCCTCCTCCAGTATCTCGATGATGCCTGACATGAGAAGTTCATTGTTCTCTTGACGGAACAATAAATTAATACTGGGAGAATGACTGAGAACAGAAAATAAACTTAATCAATATAGGAATAGATATATTTGAATTTAGGTGTACTTATGAAAATATAACTTAATTAACTGATTGCCACTTAAAACATGACATGAAATTTTTCCAAAACATTCAAAAACCACTTCAAACTAGTCCAAAATAATTACTTTCAATCAATAAGGACATGTTTTTAAAAATGTGGTCAAATGCAAAGAGGGGACCACAGGAAATTTTTCAAAAGTTCAAAAACAACCTCAAACTACTCCAAAGTTTCTGAAAATTGTCGAAAACCTTCCCTCTCATGAAAAGAATTACTTTCAATCAATAAAAACAGGTTTTAAAAAAATTGATCAAATGCAAAGGGGGGACCGCAGGAATTTTTTCAAAAATTCATAAACCACCTCAAACTAATCCAAACTTTCTTAAATTGTTGAAAACCTTCCCCCTCAATTACTTTCAACTGATAAAAACAGCTTTGAACAATTTGGCTGAAATAGAAACCCTGCGGATGATTGAGGGAAACTTTTCATATCATTCTTGTATAATTATAGCACTTTGCTAACACAGGGCACGAGAGAGGCAAGGTTCTCAATCATCTTGATTGGAAAGAACTATTGTTTCAAAAACATGGTTAACCCATTGAGTCGCATTGCACCCTGATGCATCCTACTTTAGTATTTTACTCTGTCTAACGCCAGACGATTTTACTCATCAAGGGGAGAGCGCTGGCGCTTAATGAGTTAACTGGCCTATCTGCCCTTGTGTCCAGTTAAAGGCACGTACAGTTCAGCCTTTTGAACGATTGTTTTTAAGGCGCATTTCAGCCCTTTTAATTGAAAAAACTAATTGAGTTTGGTGATCTTGAATTATGCTTAATTGATTTTCCTAGTTAGTTTTTTCAATTAAAAGGGCTGAAATGCGCCTTAAAAACCATCGTCCAAAAGGCTGAACTGTGCCTTTAACCCATTGAGTCGCATTGCACCCTGATGCACCCTACTTTAGTATTTTACTCTGTCTAATGCCAGACGATTTTACTTGTCAAGGGGAGAGCACTGGCGCTTAATGGGTTAATGTCATTAACAAACACCATGCCAGGGTACGAATTAACGGCTCGCACTTCGCAATTTGCGAAGCATCTGTACATTTTTGCGAAGCGAAATTGCTTGGCAAACGGGAAAATGCGAAGTGAAAATTTTGAAAATATATTGCATAAACATTATAACGAACATGAATACGAGAGAGCCGAACGCGCTGTTTTTGCTTTTAATTTGTTTGTCTGCAGTTTATATTGTTTTGAAGAGGCTTTGATTTTTGTTTTGTAGTCAGGTTGTAGTCATATGATCCCAATTTATGCTGTAATCAATCACAGTTAATATTAAGGGCGGCTAAATACTACAAACCGGATGTTTACTTTATGCCTAAAAGTAAAATGTTGCAGTTTGTCAAAATGCCAGTAATTGGCGCACGTTTCTTTATTTTTGTCACATGGCTAGTCTTACGACACATATATTTCGGCCTTTCGGTCTTATTCAATTGTTTCCTATTGTAAGTAATATTTAAATCAGTTTAGATTTTACTTAGACTTCTTGGGTACGCGCATATATGAGAAACGTTTACATAAAGAGTAAACAGGGTTTTTTTGTGAACATCGGTGGCCTTGTTACTAGTAATTATTTGTGAAAATTATTTGTGAACACACAAATTAAGTATTGTTTGTTGCTTAATTTATAACTAACATTTTTAACAAAGTGACCTGTCTTGCATTTTAATATGCTAGCTGAATATAGTAATCACCAGTACAGCAAGACATTGCAGAGTACAACGAAAAATTTGTTGTCTCAAGCGGGATTCGAACTCGTTCGAGACAATGAATTTCGTTGTACTCTGCAATGTCAGAATAATATGTAACTAGTTTTTCATACGGTATTTCTGAGGATGGTTTTGAAATAGGCAGTATTTATTTACCAAAATTTTTGCGAAGCTGTTTTGACACCTTAATTCGTACCCTGCATGCAATACTACAGCATTATCACAGAACATATAAACAGAACCTATAAATATATACTGATTGGATTTTCATTTGATCAGCAGAAAATCATGACTGCTTAATCAGCATGTTCGGGAACGTTGGAAACGTCATTTCAAGCCCTGTAACAATACACAACTATACCATACTGTAATTGAAACTGACCTTTTCAAGTACTTCATCTGCAAATCCAACTGAACTATTTAACAGCATCCAAAATGACAATTATGCTGGACTTGATTGGCTTGTATATATTGGTATTTTGTTGAATTGCTGTTGCCTAAGATGAGTAAGATTGACAGATTAGCTGTAATGCTCCTAACTTTATTATTGCAATATGACTTAATGACAGGTGATTTTACTCATTAACCTGTTAAGCTACAGAGCTTCCCCATTACAAGTAAATCGTCTGGCATTAATACAAGTAAAAAATACCATACTTATTTTTTACTTGTATTAATGCCAGACGATTTACTTGTAATGGGGCACCCAGGGACGCCGGCTCAATGGGCTAACTAGGGACATTGTCGGATTTTTTGGTTAACCCATATAACTGCAGAGCTTCCCCATTGACGAGTAAAACCATCTGGCGTTAGAGAAGTAAAAAATAAGTAGGGTGCATTGTGGCTCAATGGCCAAGTTTTAATAGGAGTTTGTGGAGGAAATACAAGATTTTAACAGAGCATTGCCTTTTCAATACCCGCCAGGGTTTAACACTGATATAAAAGGGGATATATAATTAGCCAGGGTTTAAAACCATATGAAAAAGGCTGGGGTAGAATGGCCAGGATTTAATGCACATGTAACCTAATTTAAAAATGAAAATTAAAGCCCTGGAGCAAATGACTTTCAGATTATAATCTTTTATTTATATTATATTTTATTTATATTATATTTTTAATGATAGGTTGTTTTTCATCTCTTAAAGCTTATTATGACTTTAATTCTCCAAAGAACACTTGCCATACTTTTGAATTGTTGTAAGATACTGGTAGTGATATATTTTAACTTGTTTAATTACGGTAAATCATGGATTGTTGTGTTATTATTATAAGTATTATAGGCAACAGCTTATCGTGACCTTGTATGGTAATGCTGCACCATTGTTATTCTACATTTTGTTATTGGCATATAAATATCAGAATAGTGTTTATATGAGACGCTAGGAAGCTTAATAAGTTTATTAAAGTAATGCTGTGTGTTTCTTAATGGGCTATTCCATTTAATATCCGTACCCCCCCTGTCGAGGATACATGTTTTTCATTGTCATACCCCTGAAGAATTCCAAGCTCAAAACTGTTTACCCCTGAAGAATTCCAAAATTCCAAGCTCAAAACTCTTTACCCCTGAAGAATTCCAAGCTCAAAACCTTTTACCCCTGAAGAATTCCAAAATTCCAAGCTCAAAACCCTTTACCCCTGAAGAATTCCAAGCTCAAAACCTTTTACCCCTGAAGAATTCCAAGCTCAAAACCCTTCACCCCTAAAGAATTCCAAGCTCAAAACCCTTTACCCCTGAAGAATTTCAAGCTCAAAACCTTTTACCCCTGAAGAATTCCAAGCTCAAACCCCTTCACCCCTGAAGAATTCCAAGCTCTGAAAAATTTCAATCTCAAACCTCTTTACCCCTGAAGAATTCCAAGCTCAAAACCCTTTACACCTGAAGAATTCCAAGCTCAAAACCCTTTACACCTGAAGAATTCCAAGCTCAAAACCATTTACCCCTGAAGAATTCCAAGCTCAAAACACTTTACCCCTGAAGAATTCCAAGCTCAAAACCCTTTACCCCTGAAGAATTCCAGGGATCCTCGACAGGGGGGGGTACGGATATTAAATGGAATAGCCCAATACTTACTTGATAGACGCCATCTTGGATGCGGGATTTCCGAGTCGCTTCAGATTCTATCGCATTCCCATTAAGCACCGCGCTCCTATTGTTTTCCACTGATCTCTATTCCCAACTGAAGCGACGAGGGACGAGGCAGACAAATCACTACATTACCCGAGTATTGAGAAATCGACATTTTTAAGATATATATTCACTAATTCAGACACTAATATTTCACACTATAAAATCATACTCCTTTTTTTAAAGATTCCGGCTTTTCGCGTTCCTAGTGTTTTTAAAGATTCCGGCTTTTCGCGTTCGTGTTTTTACCGGCTTTTCGCGTTCCTGTTTTTAAAGATTCCGGCTTTTCGCGTTCCTGTTTTTACCGGCTTTTCGCGGGGTTAGGGTAAAACGCTGATACGGACGGACGGATGGACGGATGACCTATTTTTCTCTAAAATATGTTTTAAACATCATATCCGCGTTTTACCCGATCGGATAAAACGCGGTTATGGTGTAAAATATGCTTTTCGGCTCTTTCAAAGGCATATAAAACGCGGATATGGTGTAATATATGCTTTTCGGCTCATTCAAAGGCATATCCGCGTTTTACCCGATCGGGTAAAACGCGGATATGATGTTTAAAACATATTTTAGAGAAAAATAGGTCATCCGTCCGTCCGTCCGTCCGTCCGTTCGTTCGTTCGTCCGTCCGTCCGTCCGTCCGCATCAGCGTTTTATCCTAACTAACTGATCGCATTTAGCGTTATAGGCATTTATTTTAATTAGCGGCTGTCACCAGCAGTAACCCGTTGCGCATCCCTATGGTTACGAACACCTTTCGAGGGTTGGTAATGATTAAAATTTAAACTATGAGCATCACGATTTGGTTTTAACTTACATTTGCATTTAGGAAATTACAATTATAACTTACATTTAGAAACGGCTGCCGTCGATATAGCGCTCATGCCTCATGGGTTCTAGCAGCAAGAGTTTCGATGTGTCAAACAGGCAGAAGCATTCGCCCACAGAACATTTAATTGATCAAGACATATCGTTTGGCTGGGGAAAATATAGACCAGCGTACCTGAAATTTTTGACTAATTCAAAATGGTTTCTCGCGGTGATCATGGTGTATACCCTTAGTGCAGGTAGGAGTTAGGTGTTCTTAAGCATGCATAATGTTAGTCCATATTTCCCAAGACCATGCAACGAGGCATTATGTTATTCCATACTTCACTAATTCTGCATCTGCCAATTCCAAGCTAAAGTTAAGTTGAGAAACGGGAAAGCTTTCTATTATCCAAAGTCAAACCTGTCCTCAATTCGCTTCAATACACTAATATTATATTACTGACATCTGTTCGCCATTCCATTTTCTAATTCAAACTATATTTACTTGATCTAGATCTGACATTATTGATTTGCCGGTGCCATCTACATGCGTTTATAATGCGTTACAGCTTTAGTGGACAGCTTTAGCGTCTCACCAAACGTTATTTATGTTAGTTTCAACGAGCGTCCCATTCGTTGGAACTAAATGTTGAAGGGATTTTGTAGGTGGTAAAGATGGAAATTTCGAGAGAAAATTTATACATATTCGTCTCGAACTTGCGGTTTAAACTCGGCAACTGGACTGCGCCAAATTCTGTAGTGTAAATGAATTAGCTTTAGCCCTGCGCCAGAAACGCACGACCACAGTCGCAGGCTCGATTCCTGCTAGAGAGACTTAGTTATTATGGTCGTAGACTATGACATTGCCGGACTTTCGAAGGGACAAAAATCTTGTAGACCTTGTACACTTCACTATTGGGAGTGATTTTTTCATCAATATAGTTGTTTGTGTATTATCATACAGTCTTAACTTCATCACCTATGGCTAACCATAATAGAACTCAAATTTGATCTGACGCAGAATTTACTCATTAAGAGTCAAATTGCATTTCAGAGTATTTTAGGAATGAATTGTTACCCCGGGGTATAAAGGTTACGAGATATAGGTTAAAAAGGTCGGAAATAATTGTTTTTTATTGTTACATAAATGTAGTTTCAAGTCAAAATCTTTTACATGGTAAAAACTAAATTTTGATAAAATGGAAACTAGTTTTTTGGAGATATTTACGTGTAAAATTACGTACGTTCTCAGAAAGATTTGTGCCTGCAAGAGTCACAATAGGGACATGTGCAGTGGCGTAGTCAGTCCGACTATCTTGGCCGCTATATGCAAATATTGCCATGTTTATAAACTATCAACACAATAAATTTCTAAAGAAATGAATATAATGATAATGAGTTGAAATTTGCATAGCGGGACTAACGCCCGTATTCTAAAAGCTCACTCACACTCAATGAGTGGAGGTTCAATCTGAGCTTCTTTTGAGTGTGAACTGATGCTGTTTTTGAATAGCTGGAGGGTTAGTGTCGTTAATGATCTGAACTATATCTATTTTTAAACTTTTCTAGTCATATTCTTACTATATATTCTTACTATCATTATTTTTACGATATTCAATTTATATATAAACTATATATATTAACATAGCATATGTAAATAGATTTTACTATACTGGTAAACACACGAACACATCAGCAATTTGCTGCTTATTTTTATATCGTGTTTAAATAAATGTTTTTGAATTGAATTGAATTGAACCTTACTATGTGATCACTACTCACTCGCCAGCTATTCAAAAACAGCATTCACAGTCAAAAGAAGCTCAGATTGAACCTCCACTCATTGAGTGTGAGTGTGAGTGAGCTTTTAGAATACGGGCGTAAATCTTTGGGCTGGCTATGGCACTGGTTACAGGAGGTCATCATGACAACAAACAGCGCTTTGCTTTGCGGCGCTTTGGCTCGTGTTTGGCTCATGGGCGTATGGGTCGGGGCGGGGGACACGTGGCCCCCCCAATTTTTTACGGTCGGGCAAAAACCAATACGAAAT
This sequence comes from Paramuricea clavata, assembly GCA_902702795.2. NCBI lineage: Eukaryota > Metazoa > Cnidaria > Anthozoa > Malacalcyonacea > Plexauridae > Paramuricea > Paramuricea clavata. The sequence goes on along the minus strand of CACRXK020003305.1, from coordinate 13,402 downwards.
TCGGGCAAAACGTAAAAATTTCGGGAAAAATTTGATATGGTGTGAAAATTTTTTTGTATTTCTCGAAAATGACGTGATGTTACGGAAAATTTTCTGATATGTCCGGAAATTTTTTTTTGATATGTCCGGAAAAAAATCCCCCCCCCCCGCTCGCCAACAATTTTGGGAAAAAATATTAATGTTCAGTTTGCCTGTTCTGGCAAACTATACTGTGCCTTCCCCCCCCAAAAAAATTAGGCCCATACGCCCATGCGGACTTTAATATCTCAAGTATACAGCCTAAAAATTTATGACTAATACGTCAGATGCTTTGGGCAGTCGCAAGTCGGGACTAAAATGCAAACTAACTACGGTTACCATGAGGGTCTGATCATAAAGCTTTATCAGTGGCGGAAACTAGGGGGGGGGCGAGGGGGGGCGATCGCCCCCCCAAAAATTTTACTAAAATTATATTTTAGCTAGATTTCATAATTTACTTTGAAAAATGAAAGCACAATATAAGGAAACGAAATGGTAAGTTTTAATAAAAACAAGCTAAAAACTAGCAAAAGTATTCTACATTTATAATCTTACAAGTCACACAATGAGTGTTATGAATTCTGAAAAAAAGTCAAATTAAATTAGTTTTAAGCGCTAGCTGCGCTACAAGTCTTTACTTAAACTGTACAATTCGGGATTTTTGATTTACCCATCGATCAAGCACTTTGTCCAAGTTTATTCTTTTTAACAGGTCTTTATTCATGGATAGCAACATAAAGTCACTGGCCAACGAACTGTCTAAGCTATTACGAGCCCAGCTCAATATCCGATTCATAGCACTGAAGCTCCAAAATTGACCACAATGTTTAAAAGGTGGTGAATTTTGGCTAAAACAGTAGCTTCTAATGATGTAACCTTAATCGTGTCCAGTTACGGCAGTATATAGGCTCTTAAATTTATGATATACATGCATATATAATATAGAGTATTTTCCCGAGTGTTCATAAAACAATAGCAAATAATTGTATCAAATTTACTACGGACTATACAGTATCTATTCTATAGGTAGTAATTTTCAGGTGTTCTTTCACTTCTCTGGTTTAGATATTTATTACGTACTGCAAGTTCAGATTACCGGTTTTTTATGTTTACCACATGATTTAAACCAAAATTCACCATTAACTTAATGTTTTGAAAACCTGGAATTTCTTACAAAATGCGCTCTCAGAATGCTGCAAATGCCATTTCAGGGGTCCAAATTTTAAAAATTTTCTGGGGGGGCATGCCCCCAGACCTCCCTAAAAAACTCGTGCCTCCGGCACTCGCCCCCCCCAAAATTTTGCAAAGTTTCCGCCACTGAGCTTTATACATATACATGAACAGGTTTGTGATTGGGTGATTTAAAAACAAAACATACATTTTCTTTTATGTTCATTTATATTGGAATTGATCCAACAAATCTTTTCTTTTTAGGCATAACGATGACAGGTTTCCCAGTGTTAATCTTGCCAAGTATTGAAAAGAGATTTAGTTTATCCAGTAAAGAACTTGGGATTATTTCAGCAGCGAACGATGTCGCTGCTCTTCTTTTCGTTGTATTTATCAGTTTCTATGGCGACTATGGCAACAAAATCAAGTGGGTGGGAGGAGGAGCGGGTGTTGCAGGTAATGTATTGTATTTTATATCTCAGTCCAATTCTCGGTTTAGACATATTTAACTGATAAGTTTGGGATAAAAGAATAATTTATTTTATCTCTAGTAATACTATATATAAGTACCTAATTAGAGGAGCTAAAATCTAAGTCCAACGGGACACGAATTCGAACATTTTCTAATAAGAAAAGAAAAGTTCTTTTCTAAATCGATGTTTGTTTAACTTTGTTTAAACAGTTTTAATTTTTAGTGTGAAGTTTCACTTCACACTGTTGTGATGGCTGGCGAATTCACACGAATCAGTCAGTCAGGCAATCAGTCAGTCAGGCAATCAGTCACTCAGTCAGTCATAGAGTAAACTTTCCGGGGGGTGTATACGATTTATGTTCGCAGTGATTTATTGTACTTAGTCAGTGCTTTGAAGGTTATTTAAGCAATTTTATTTATTTTCTTTAAATATTCTTTTGTCCTTTTGCCAAGTTCACAAAAATCTCGAGGAATCGTTGTCGTTATTGTAATTTTTTGTAATTTCAGAACATTCGCTTCTCATGTTGTGTAAAGGATCTTTCCCCCCGGAACACCCGATTTTTTCTATAGCAGGGCAAATGCGCATGCGCTATGAAGCCGTAGATCACGATGCTAGGAAGGAGCGACAGTGTTGTTTTCATGCAAATGTATTAATTTAAACATTTCAGACGTGAATATTGAGTAAATCTTTGAGAATCTACGCAATATATAAATTTATGTTATGCATGACGGTCTTTCAATCAAGTACTGATATATGTGGACGGTATATTCATTAATATACAGAGCTAGGAAGGAGCGACGTGACAGTGTTGTTTTCAAATGTATAAACATTTCAGACGTAAATATTGAGAAAATCTTTGAGATTCTAAGCATTCAATTGAGTGCCGATATTATTTTCACGGCATACTCGTTATACAGAGGTACAGTATACGTAGGCAGAAGCGAGACAGTGTTGTTTTCAAGTATATGAACATTTCAGACATGAATATTGAGCAAATCTTTGTCCTTTGAGATTCTACGCAATAATACTATTATGTAGTATTAATATGTTGTGCATTACCGGTATTCAATTAAGCCCATCGATATTATTTAGAACGTGTATTCATTATACACTGTCATTGACTGTATAAGGTGTATACATCACAGAATAGATGGCTACGCTCAGTACAAAGAGCGAAACAACTATTAAACAGAAGCGGGTAAACGTTTGTACGGCGTTTACGAAGAAAATAACTTGCGAGTCAGAGCTCCTTAATTAAATAAGAAAGACGAGGAGATAGCCAATGCGTTATCACCAACGTGTTATCGCCATCGCTTGGCTCGCCAACAAGCTTTATGCAATAGAAACAAAAAGCAAGGAGGTACATGTAGCCAACGTGTACCGTCACGGGCCTTGTCTCTGTTTACTGTCTAGCACAACGCCGTTGTCAACGGTGTAAACTCTTGTTCAGTGCAACGATAACTCTACCAGATCTTACGAGAATCAATCTGTAGTATTCTGTAAACAGAACTGTTCAAAGCTTGTCAAAACTGCTTTAAACACTGCTTAATTGTAAAACTATTGAAATCTAAAGTGACATTATTCAACACATGCGAAAAGCTGAAAATAGACGTGACACTGGAAAAGTCAAAGGTCAATGAAACTTGTTATTGTAAAGCATGTCACAATTAGGTCAAAATGCGGAAGCGGATGGAGCGGATCCACGGAACGGATATGCGGATAGAATACGGAACGGGTGAGAATAAAATCCTTTAATGATGTAACGACGTAGTGCTTATTATTCATAACATATCTTATACAGCTATTTCAATTATAGTTTTAGATAAATTTAGCATAGCAGTAGCCTCGTGGGGATGCTTTTAGCGACAGCTGCAAATACAAATGAAAATTTAGCATCGTGTAGCATCACAATAAATAGATTAATTGCATCAGTTTCACAAGGCAAGTTTCTTATGTGTTAGGCTTGTTTCAAAAGTCACGCTACTCGTGTGCCGAGCGTATTAAAAGCAATAAATAATGAGATGTATGCCATCAGCTTTTCTAGCCGTCGGCGACCATATATAGTTCTTGCAGTGTCTTTTTCAATTCGAAACTTCACACTATCCTTGGATCCCTAGTTATTTTTTTAAACATTATTAATATTTGATCCATAACAGATATTAATAGTAATAAATAGAGATTACTTCATGGTTGATGAGCGCGTACGATTTTTATGCACGAGTTGCAAAAAATTCCTATAAACGAACGAGTGAGCGCAGCGAACGAGTGAGTTTATAGGAATTTTTCGCAACGAGTGCATAATAAAAATCGTACAAGCGAATCAACCATGAAGTAATTTGTTTATTATATGAGTTATTATATATTATAGTGAAATTTAAGTGCTGAACGATAGACACAATTCAAACCAAACGTTTCAGACATATATAATATGCATCAAAAAGTACAACAATAGCTACTACAACTGAATTATTTCGCTTTAAAATCGTAATTATTCACTGAAATTGTCATTGAAATGTTACAAAGCTCAAAAACTTGATAAACAATTACTGTATTTTGAGTAAAATTTAAACGTAAACAATATATGAATTTAAAGTTTGTTCGTTCACTGCAACCAGGTAAATCAATCATATTTCGCTCGCTACTCTGGTTTAAATAAATGATTACAAAGCCCAGTCGAATTGTAATCAAGACCCAACGTTTCGACACTCCAGTCTAGTGTCTTCATCAGGGGTGATCTAAAACTGCCAACGTCACCTGCCAAGAAGATGCATATATTCCTCTGGCAAATAGGCGCCGTCATCCCTATTCAAAGCATGATGACTCATATTTATATGCCACGCTTCTAGGCAAAGTCTTTGACCATAGCGATTGTTTGTGGTAATTACTTTAGAGTTTTCCCACGCAATCTCGTGTTTGGTGTAACATACATGTTCGGCTAAAGCTGATTTTCCCTTGTCTAAAGTTGAAACAGCCTTTTGATGTTCTTTTAGCCGTGTACCAAACTGGCGCTTAGACTAGACCCAAATACTCTTTGTCGCAGTCACCGCATGGTATAGAATATATAGCATGAGTCTTCTGATTTTTTTCAACAGGATCTTTTGGCTTTGCGAAAATATGGCCTAAAGTCAAATAGGGTTTTAAGGCAACCTTAATATTACAATTACTTAAGATTCTCTTGATTGGTTCTGTGACACCTTGAATGTATGGAACTATTGCAAAACCCTTAACGGAGGTATCACCCTCGGAGTTAGTTTGGTTCCTACAAACAGGTGACCTCAAGCAATCATTAAGAAAACGCTTTGGGTAATTGTTTCCCCCTAAAACATTTAGAACATATTCACGTTCGTTAGCTTGAGAATCACTGTTTGACGGCAACGATTCAGCTCTTTGAAGCAAAGTTTTTGCTGCGGATCTTTTATGGCTTACTGGGTGATGAGAGTCGTATGACAAATATTTGTCTGTGTGTGTGGGTTTGCGATAAACATCAGTCTCTAACTTCCCTTCGACAGTTCTGTGTACATTCAAATCTAAAAAAGCTAAATGTCCATTTATCTCACGTTCTACCGTGAATTGGATGGACGGCTCAATAGAATTTAAATGTTGCAGCATAATATCGATCTCATTTGTAGAAACCGCAGAGATGACATCATCGACGAAACGTTTCCAAAACGATAGGGACACCGGAATAGAGGCTAAAGCTCTTTGTTCGACATCTTCCATTACTAAATTAGCAATTACTGCCGAAACTGGTGACCCCATCGCTGTTCCAAAAACCTGTTGATAATAACAGCCCTCAAACACAAAGTATGTGGCGTTAAGACAAAAAGACAGAAGATCAATAATATCTTCTACAGGCAAGGATGTTCTTTGTAACAAAGTGGCATCCTGTCTCAGTCTTTTTGCCGCAACCTTGATGGCAAGATCAACTGGGATATTTGTAAACAAGGAAACGACATCAAATGATACCAACACTTGATCTGCTTTAAGAGTTTTACCTCTTACAAATTCTGCAAAAGGACAGGAATATTTGACAGTGTTTTCGGTATTTCCCACCACAGGGGACAAAAGCGAGAAGGCTCTTTCACTGTTGAATGACAGAAATACGTATTCTATTCTCAAGTCTGATCCTACTGGAAAGACTCAAAGAGGTTTAAACGCCAAGTTACTTCTTTTGAAGAAATCCAATATTATCAGCAAGACTACATATGAAAAGTTATACAGCAGTGATGGACTGTCTCCGCGTTTCTATGGCTTACCGAAAATCCATAAACCGGAAATTCCATTGAGACCTATTGTGTCCTTTGTGAATTCTCCTACATATGGAGTTTCAAGTTTTTTGGCGAAAATTTTGTCCCCTGTGGTGGGAAATACCGAAAACACTGTAAAAAATTCCTGTCGTTTTGCAGAATTTGTAAGAGGTAAAACTCTTAAAGCAGATCAAGTGTTGGTATCATTTGATGTCGTTTCCTTGTTTACAAATATCCCAGTTGATCTTGCCATCAAGGTTGCGGCAAAAAGACTAAGGCAGGATGCCACTTTGTTACAAAGAACATCCTTGCCTGTAGAAGATATTATTGATCTTCTGTCTTTTTGTCTGAACGTCACATACTTTGTGTTTGAGGGCTGTTATTATCAACAGGTTTTTGGAACAGCGATGGGGTCACCAGTTTCGGCAGTAATTGCTAATTTAGTAATGGAAGATGTCGAACAAAGAGCTTTAGCCTCTGTTCCGGTGTCCCTATCGTTTTGGAAACGTTTCGTCGATGATGTCATCTCTGCGGTTTCTACAAATGAGATCGATATTCTGCTGCAACATTTAAATTCTATTGAGCCGTCCATCCAATTCACGGTAGAACGTGAGATAAATGGACATTTAGCTTTTTTAGATTTGAATGTACACAGAACTGTCCAGTGGCGGAAACTAGGGGGGGGCGAGGGGGGGCGATCGCCCCTCCAAAAATTTTACTAAAATTATATTTTAGCTAGATTTCATAATTTACTTTGAAAAATGAAAGCACAATATAAGGAAACGAAATGGTAAGTTTTAATAAAAACAAGCTAAAAACTAGCAAAAGTATTCTACATTTATAATCTCACAAGTCACACAATGAGTGTTATGAATTCTGAAAAAAAGTCAAATTAAATTAGTTTTAAGCGCTAGCTGCGCTACAAGTCTTTACTTAAACTGTACAATTCGGGATTTTTGATTTACCCATCGATCAAGCACTTTGTCCAAGTTTATTCTTTTTAACAGGTCTTTATTCATGGATAGCAACATAAAGTCACTGGCCAACGAACTGTCTAAGCTATTACGAACCCAGCTCAATATCCGATTCATAGCACTGAAGCTCCAAAATTGACCACAATGTTTAAAAGGTGGTGAATTTTGGCTAAAACAGTAGCTTCTAATGATGTAACCTTAATCGTGTCCAGTTACGGCAGTATATAGGCTCTTAAATTTATGATATACATGCATATATACACAGTAAAAACAAATTGGTTAAAATGACCAAAAAAAATTGGTCGTTTGAATGCGTCTGAGACAACCAGTTTAAATTGGTCGTTTTAACCAAAAAAGTAATTGGTCAAATTGACCAATTATTTAATTGGTCAAATTGACCAATTATTTATTGGTCAAAACAACCGGAAATAATTGGTTGTTTTGACCAATAAATAAATGGTCAATTTGACCAATTAATTATTTGGTTAAAAAGACCAATTTAAACTGGTTGTCTCAGACGCATTCAAACGACCAATTTTTTTTGGTCATTTTAACCAATTTCAAATGACCAAATTAAAATTGGTTAAACATTTAAATTGGTCAAAATTATCAAAATTGCTTTCCATTTCGCCATTAAACCATTCAAAACGTGCTTGAAAAACAATAATTTATTAACAAATAAATATTAAGATTAAAATACAAAATCAATATACAGTATATGCAATATAATAACTATAGGGATGAAACGTCACACGAAACCTCTCTGACTGTAAATATTTCTACAATATTTACTCGTCGAAGGCTATCAAGTCATATAGCCAAAACTTGTGAAAATAAATATTTACACGCATGCATGCAGTCAGAGAACCATTTCATATTTCACAGCGGACTACGTTTGACCGTAAATTCTAGAGCCAAAGGGGCGGGATTACAGTTGGATTTAGAGAAATGTGGCGGATAAACAAGAAAGGCCGTTGTTTTCAAAACGGAAAGGCCATTTCTGCAAACAGAAATGTAATATTGTAGACGAAATTAAATTTTAGATTTTGTTGATGTAGCGATGAACTATATTTGTAATGTGCAAGTCAGGAGAAGCAAATGCGAAGGCCTTTATCGTGATATTTTTCTCCTTCTCTAACAATCCTTTTATTTGAAAGTTGAAGTAAGACGACGAGAAATCAACTTCCGTGTCGTCAACTTCGGTTGTAAGACGTGCATGTTTCGAATCCATCGTAAGAGAAACTCATTAGATTTTCTTCTATCATAAAAACGCCGTTGATCTCTTTGCAGCATAATAGTCGTAAATAATTAACTTTCACTATGGACATAGTTATCGACAACTTTATTTAGCAAAAACAACAATGGCAACGAAGTGCATGGCACGCATTAAACGGCTTCTATATCTATTGCGCGCCAACTGTAATCCCGCCCCTTAGAAATATTGTCATTGTCACAGCCCAACGTGTTTTGCGAACGCATGCTGCTAGATCATGTTGTTTTACTTGGAGAAGATGGGTTGATCTTTGTGATTGATAATTTTGGAGGATGATATGGAAGTTGATTTGTCAAATAAAAGGATTGTTATAAAAGGAGAAAATATAACGACAAAGGACTTCGCATTTGATTCTCCTGGCTTGCACATTACAAGTAGTTCATCGTTATACAGTGGGGGTCAAAAGCAGTGGCGTACTATGCAGCCCTTCATTTTGGACGGGGGGGGGAGGAGCAAACTCATGCAAGGCATGAGACCGTCTTGGGGGGGGGGGGCATGCACCCCAAAGAAAATTTTAAAATCTAGATCCCCTGAAATGCGATTTCAAGCATTTTGGGAGTGAAATCTTGGACAATTCTGAAAATTATTTTCCCAGACATTTCTCCTCGGAGTTAAATAAGTGGGAAAAGTCACCTTGAAAAGCCACCTTATATGCCACTGGTCAAAAGTCTGAGTCCAGTCAATATGATCTTGCCTTTTTATATTGATATACAATACATTTTGACACAACACACTACTATATGTGCAACAAATAAGGATATACACTACAGTTGGAATTGATTATACTATATTAGCCAAGTGAATATTATATTGATATTTGTGTGACCTCCTTTTGATTTTAAAACAGCTTAAAATCTTCCTGGCATACATGTAGACTGAACAAATTTTGATGGTTTTTTCTTAGTATTTAATATGGTTTTTCTTAGTATTGATGGTTTTCAAGGTTATTCCAGAATTATTGATTAACATCATGCTATTGGTTGGCTGCTTTTAGTTCTGGGATTATGTTTCACTTTTCATAAATTCTCAATAGGATTTAGGTCCGGCTGGAAGTTGAGGCAGAAATCCAGAACAACCAGATCACACTATACCATCTACAGTAGCTCAAGGTTGTGTGGAAGGAGATTTGTCTTGCAACGGATAATGATCCGAACCATCCTTGTCACATGTGTAAAAATTATTTAAGAAGAAAGCACGAGAAAGGCGATTTAGTTGTTACAAAATTTTCTTCCTCAATCTCGGGACGTAAATCCTATTGAGGATTTATGGGACCATTTGAAACAAGAGAAAGTGAAACATGATACCACAAGTAAAGACAACCTACTGTATAGCATGTCCTTAATCAATGCTGGAATAACCTTAAGCCAGTAGTACTTAGAACACTTGTTGAACTATGCCAGAAAGAGTTAAAGCTATATTCTAAAATCAAAAGGAGGTCACACAAAATAATGTTCACTTGGCTAATATTAATTATAATAAAATCAATCCCAACATTGATGGAAATCCTAACTTGATGCACATACTGTATATTAATTAATGCTCTGTTGTGTGAAAATATATATTGTATAAAAATATATCTATCGGTCAAACGGAATCAACTGTATGTATGCGATACCCTTGGACATGCATGCATGCTTGCAATGTTCTATTTCATAAAAGAAATTAAGTGTTCAACTGGCATTAGCAACATGCATGTAAGTCTCTTCTTTCCACTGCAGGGAATAAGAATATGTTCCAAAAATAAAAACACATTCTTACTGTGTCAAGTTACACCTTCAGCACTATACACATACAATATGCAAACAAAATACAGATATTTAAGATATTTACAGCTTTCAGTTTGGTGACAACCATTCCTTCAGCAACAAACATCATGCAGAAGTCTTGGAGATACATATTTCTTGATCTTCTTTGTAACATCATCATCCTGTTGATTGTAGGTAAAACAGGAAAAGATAAGTGCATGCATATCAAGACTGACTATATGATTGATAATATTACTGACGAAACACACTTAGAGTACATCAACAATCTCCCAATGAAAACAGTTCCCATAATACCAAGGATGGATTTTGGATTTTTGGTGGAAATAGTGGGGGAAGTGGAAATAAATTTAGGGAAGGTGAAGCACTTAACCCATTGAGTGACAGCACTCTGACAAGTGAAATTGTCTGACATCCAAAGTGGGGCACATTGCCACTTGAAGGGTTAGTTGGGTGCATGGACGGATAGTTTGATTAACCCATTGAGTGGCGGCACTCTCCCCCTGACAAGTGAAATTGTCTGACATCTAATTAGACAGTAAAATAATAAAGTGGGGCACATTGCCACTTGAAGGGTTGATAGGGTGCATGGACAGATAGTTTGATTAACCCATTGAGTGGCGGCACTCTCCCTCCTGACAAGTGAAATTGTCTGACATCTAATTAGACAGTAAAATAATAAAGTGGGGCACATTGCCACTTGAAGGGTTAGTAGGGTGCATGGACAGATAGTTTGATTAATCCATTGAGTGGCAGCACTCTCCCCCTGACAAGTGAAATTGTCTGACATCTAATTAGACAGTAAAATAATAAAGTGAGGCACATTGCCACTTGAAGGGTTGATAGGGTGCATGGGAAGATAGTCTGATTAACCCATTGACTGGCAGCACTCTCCTCCTGACAACTGACAAGTAAAATAATACAGTGGGGAGCATCCAGGCTGCTGGGCACATCGCCATTTAAAGGAGTGACCTTAAATTTATGAGGCATTAACCATATATATTTGGATAATACCATGAATCTGGCTGGATATTTTCAACTATCCAACATACTATATCGTGTACATATCTGGCTGGATAGCAAAAACTATCCAACCTATCCTGTATCCAGCAGAATAGCAAAAAAGACTCTATTCTCTACACCCCTTCAAAGAACTTAAAGTAGGTAACATTTAGAAGAGGAAATTGCTTCTTAGGTGTAGGGTTGGGCGATATTTCGATATTTTGATTTATCGCGATATTTTCAATCGCGATTATCGTATCGAAGGTAGAAACTAGAGCGACGATATATCGAAATTATCGTCATGCTCGTTGACTATCGTGATATTGCTTTGATGTAGTATATAGCTTTTATAAAAATCCTAAAAAATTCCTTCAATTTCTAGAAAACATATTTTTTAAAAGAATTAAAACTATTTCCTGAATTAAATACGAATTTAATACGGCCATTCGGCCTTGGAAATTAGTAAGCCGCTGAACAATGAAATTGCAGGCTTTGCTTGCGCTGTGTGCCCACGGCATTTGCGCCTGCGGAGACACAGTAGACACTGCATAGACAGTTCGGGTTTATGGACAGTAAATATTAGACTAGAAAAAGCTTTCATATTAAATTATTTTAATTTGTTGTTTTACTTGTTTTTAATAAGATTATTTTTAAGCTTATTGGTCATTGTTTTTATCGCGATATTATCGAATATCGTGATAATTTCCTCGACAATAATCGTGAGATGATTTTTTTAATATCGCCCAACCCTACTTAGGTGTTAATACTTAAAACGTGAAATATGGGCAAGCACTCCACCATCGAGTTAAATATCGCAGTAGTTAAAGTGGGGAGTGTTAGGTAAAATATTTGCATCTAAATATGTCAACATGAAACATGGGCAGAGTCTAGCTAGACACTTCCCTGGACAAATAAAATTGTCCGGCATTAGTTAAGATAACATTTAATTTTAACAAAGTGCTGAAAATTAGGCTTATTGTTGTATTATTATTCATGCATTTTTAGGACTTAACTGTCAATAAATCAAGTTGCCATATAACACATCAAATTGACATTTTTACTAAACCGACCCACTTATCTGTATATATATATATGAATAAACATTTGAAACTTATGAAAGTAGCAGTTGAAATTATTAAAGTCAATAAATTCTCTCAAGCCATGTTTAGCTGGGACGTGCTTTAGTGGGCACATGATATGAGGATTGAGTAGAAATGTAGAATGATGCCAATTATAAAGCTATATTATTCTAGACGAGAAACATTGTTACAAATTATCTGTCATATTATTCGATATATAAACTAGGGCTGAGTCAAATGCAAGCCTTTGTAAAAACTAATGTATTTATATTATCGTTTTAATTCAAATATTGTCGCGGCAAATTCAAATTTTAAGCCGGAACACATGGTTCAAAATTCACGAATGAAGATTGCAAATATTTCGTTTCAAAATTGCTCTATTATATAGAAAACATAACAATATTCTTACCTGTATGCTAGGCAATCATCCATGATGTTTTATCCTCGTTAAAAGGCATCGTCTTGCCTTCAAATACTCATTTTTACAGGCAACAAAAAATCAAAATGAATAATAAAAATTTCGAATAAATATGGCGGCGTCAGTGTGATGACGCTATCCCGGAAGGCTTTGCGCGTGTTGTCGGAAAACTAGGTCCCAGCCTGTCCGTGCGAAACCGCGCTCGTCGATCGTGAGAATTTTCGCTTGCATGTTTATATGTCACACGACAAACACTATAAATATTTTGTGTAAATAGAGTTTCCATGAACTCATGAAGAATTTAAAATTAACTCGGGCGGCAAAATTTTGACCAGGTAAACTAAATAAATACAATTGAAATATAAAATCAATATCAAAGTTTAGCCACTGTCACTGACACTGTGTCTGTGGTGTATTGACTAAAGGTCTCCCCTCTTTACGAGTAAAATCTAGTGTTTGACTGAGTAAAACAACAAAGGCCAGCAAAGCTATGGATACATTACAGAAATAAATTACATGCAGAATTGGATAACAGAAAACACTGCCAGATCAGATTTGACCAATTTAGAATGGGTTACTGATTTGACCAATTTCGAATTGGTTATGGATTTGACCAATTAAAAAATTGGTTATGCATTTGACCAATTTCCAATTGGTTATGGGAATTGACCAATTAATAATTGGTTACCCATTTAACCAATTTACATTTGGTTACGGGATTTGACCAATTAAAAATTGGTTATGGATTCGACCAATTTAAAATTGGTTATAGAGATGACCAATTTAAATTGGTTATGCATATGACCAATTTTAAATTGGTTGGGGATATGACCAATTTTTATTGGTTATTTTGGGAAATTCAACTTTGACTGATCAAAAGAAATTGGTTAAATTTACCATTTTAAATTGGTTAAAAATTCAACCAATTATGTATTGGTCGAAATGACCAATATTTAATTGGTCATGTCAGACTAACCTATTCTTC
>CACRXK020003304.1:0-37023 GCA_902702795.2 Paramuricea clavata | reverse complement strand
TGGCCTTAAAGAAATTGTAATCCATTGTAATCGGCCATGTTCAATGCATTACATCCATTCATTGAACTACCCATTTGACAATTCATCAACATTGATATAGCATTCTATTGCTTGTTTACTGTAATAGTATATCATTTTGGGCTATTTATGTTTGTGGACGCATAGGGATTACCTTGATAAATATTTTGAATGGCTTGTTCTGTTATTTCTGTAGCACATTCGGTGGTTGCTTCACTTTGCGTTCGTCGCTGTGAATGCTTTATTTCCGACCTAAAATAGTTAAACAGCACACATTTCATTACGTCTTACAAATTGAATCAAACTTAAACATACAAATTTCATTATCCGTACCTTCTTCTATACTCTAAAGATAACAGATGCGCGGCGAAGTCGCTATGACTACATTTGTCGTATCCCGCCTCGCTTTTTGAGCTTTTCCACGCTTCAAAAATGTTATTCAATAAATATAGATCCTCTTGTGTTGACCTCCCCACGATTTTCTTCGATTTTCGCCTTCATATTTCCTTTTTCGTCCTGCATTTTCACGATGACCTCCTCGCACAGCTCCCTGCAAGGACGCCATCTTGAATAGTGAAATATGATAGTGAAATAGTTTGAAAACGTTGGCCCAACGATATCAAATTTCACTATGCGCAGAAAAGTTGCGCAAACGGTGACACTGCTCCTTTAAGTCAAACATGTGTACAAGTTACGTTCCAGATTTAGTATGCATATCGAACGCCCGTATTCTAAAAGCTCACTCACACTCACACTCAATGAGTACAAGATCAATCTGAGCTTCTCTTGAGTGTCAATGCTGTTTTGGAATAGCTGGAGGGTGAGTAGTCACATATTAAGGTACGACATTAACCCTCCTGGGGCCGGTTGTATAAAACTCTTAATCACTTTTTTAATCACTATTTTGTAGTTAAATAGTGATTAACTCTCAAATAGGCGCTTCTTATTGGATGACATTTCCACTTAACTATGATTAACTTTAATCACTTTTTTATACAACCGGCCCCAGCTATGCAAAAACAGCAATGATACTCGAGAGAAGCTCAGATTAAACTTCCACTCATTGAGTGTGAGTGAGCTTTTAGATACGGGCGCTAAACTCAAATAAAAGATTTATCATTTTTGTATGTGTATTTTTTAATATTATTCTGAGAGATTATGCAATATAATGGAAAGCCTTGTCTTAGTCAACACTGTCATTGTTGGTGGATATCATGCCATTAGATAAGCTAAAACGGGCGGATACTCCATTACGATTTAAGTTGACCGATAGCCTAAATGATGTCGCTATAAATGAGGGCAATTCATTTTTCTGTGTTCAACTGCTAGTTATCCCGTTGATTTTTAGATGAAGATGCATGCCAAGAGGGGAAACGTTAGAAGATTTTTTCGCATCTCTGCATTGGGTTCGTTACCATAAGGCATTCACTCATAAAAAGAAATTTTACTTTTCGTTTCAGAATGACCCAAATATTACGTATATATTGGAATTAAATCATTTTGGGGTTACCCAAGCTATGTCCTCCTCAGAGGTTTCCACTGAATTATGCGAGCGGGAAACGCATGCGCGCATGAAAGATTGAAAGTTAATTTCTAATAAGAGTAAAGCTCTGCCAGAAGACAGTCGAAATAATGCCAAATGTAAATAAAGCTATATAGTTAGATCTTTTGATTCTTTTTGCCGTTTTGATCACCGGCTCCAAGCTTTCCCAGATGGTTTATTTGTACCAAGACGCTGATAGCACTATATATGCTATTGTCGCGGGAACATTTCTTGTGGTCGTTTATACTCATTTCTGCATGTTGTGTGCGAGCGGCGTTTCCGCCCTTTCCGAATTGATGTAAAATTTAAACAATGCATGCAGGCTTCACTTTAATGGGTCCAATATGTCGTAAAATCACTCGTAAATTGCCGTATGGTCATAATTTTCTTTAATTTATAAAACTGTGAAGACTGATGACTTCGAGTGCATGTATAACCAAATTATTTAATTCTTACTGTGGTCAGGAACAATCTGCAAATCTTTCATATATTGCGGGATCTATGACTATAAGGTATTAATCTTGACCGAGAACATTTGCTGGATTTGAGGTTAAAAAGCATATTAATTAAACAAATAAATATATGTTGTTGACTGAGCGAGAAGTAAGACTGTATGATTAATAGTCCAGTTCTTAGGCTATTTTGTTTGCATGCCAAAACCAGTATCCTACTGTTCTAAACAAAAAATTGTAATATTCAAATTAATAGAAAACAATTTTTCCCATGTTTCCACCCAAATCGTGGCCTTTGGGTTCGTTTACTGATCCACCGATAATTTCTCGTCTCCCAAACTCCTACGCGTGTTTCTATACAACTATAATTATGTAGGATCGGAACACGCAAGATGTTTGATATTCTTAGATATAAATGCATGCATGGGTGTGCCGTTCATAAAAAAAGTACAACATTATATACATATCAATGTCTGTTTTCTAACTTTGAAAAACAACAAACATTACATGATCTCATGTTATTTTCATTGACAAAGCAGACTACATTTTCTATTTGAAAGCGTTACAAGCAACCTTAGGTAGTATAAATGAAAATTCTCTAATTGCTTCTTTCAACTTGTTTGACAAAAGCCAAGAAATGGTGTTCCTGGTGTCCTGAAAAACAAAACAAAATACGTATGAAAAATTTTAACTACAACATAGGCGTGCATAACACGCACTAAAAATTCTAGAAGCAAACAATAGCTAATATAAGTACAAAATTCAACTTCTTCGTTTATTTCTTGCATCAAATACACGGTAATGTGAATAACTCGACACATCTATTAAATTAATGCATTGTGCTCACTGCTCACCTGCAAGAATAGCCAGGGCCCAGGTGACATTGGCCATTTTTCAAGATGACACAGCCTGTTAGTAAAGGACTGACCAGAAATACAATCATCATTTGGACCAGGCATTCCATGTACTGCTGCCCCCATGAACACGACAAAAAGAACAAAACAATACTTCATCGCTGCAGGAACTAATTGGGCCTACATTTAGAAAACAATTAGTCAATACTGACATCTGGAAATTCTTTTCCTCAGTGAAATCCCTTAGGCAGTTTGGCGGTTCGTAATAAAATAATGTAAAGATCATAGGAATATAACATGGAAAAATCAAATGTGTGACTTTCGAAACTATAAAATTTCATCTTACCTTGATGTTTAGTATATGATTTCGGTTAATATTACGACACTGCTCCGTGAAAATCCGGTTTAGAAATGAGGTGAGGGTTTCATTTACCTACATTTAAGACCGAATGAATTAAAGATGTGAGTATAACAAACGTAGGAATGTGTCTATGTAGTGCTGATAGCGCAGTTTTAAGATTAACGTACATTATAAAGTGCACCACTGTATGCAAAACTAATTTTTCTCTAAAGTCTTTCAAGTTTCACATAATGTCACGTATATCTCAAAGACAATATTTTAGATAATATTCTCCCATAGTCGCAATCCATGTAATATCAAACATGCAGTGCGCGCGCACATTTACAGTTCCTGTCTACACAAAAATGTCTTGTAAACGATATTGGAGGACAATATCGAACATTCCTTCAAGGTCTTTAAAGACATTAGATACCTTAAGATTGAAGTTTTTGATTTTAAAACTCTATTATAATATAGCTTTTACACCAGCTTTGAAATATATTAAACAGTTATTAAACTTGTGCAATGACTTAAGAAAGCAAATTAACCACTAGTCACGTATTCTCCATAGCAGTAAGTTAAGATTTGGCGTTTGAAATTGACGTTTGGCGTATAAATTTGAAAATTTCATGCTTGAACAATACTACGAGGGCTTGTAGTCGTAAATTATTGTTATGTTGTGTACGTATTTAAACTAGGACACGTATTTAAAGATACGTATTTACGATACATTAAATCTGGCCTACGTTATAGACTCTAATAATTATATAGCTAATGATCTTACCCCGTTTACGTCAATGACACGTATTTAAATACGACACATGACGTATTACGTCAATGACACGTATTTATATACGACACATATTTATATACGGCTACGTTATAGACGCTGCGAGTTCTTCTACAGTTGGTACGTTAAATTAAATCTCAATGTATGCAATATATCTCAACAATTTGACATGCTGAGACGAAATAACTTGACAAACAAAACGAAAAGCAGAGATCATAGCCCTTTCAGTGATTTTTTTCCCATTCCTGCTAATAAATAGAACAGTGGAGTACTCGGAAGTCAACTGGCAGTGTCTATCGAATATTTAGGAACCATAGTTTCCGTTTGCCGAACAGTATATCAATTACAAATATGGATTTCCTTAGCTCCTTGCCAGACCTATTGGAATAACACTATAGTCAGAATGTCCAGTTTTGGACCTTTGGTTAAACCGTCAAAGCAGACCGTAAATTATCTTTGTATAGTTCCAGCAAAATAACACTTAATATAATGTGGAACAGTCTATTTAATTCATGCATGCATGAATGATTCAATGTAGATTGACGCTTTGTACGTAATTTTGATCGGAGATTTGAGAGTAATGTCGAACTCTCCAAGTTATTCTTTATATCACTTGATTGCATTTCTAGAATTGTTTATACACGAGTAAGGACATGTACTCATGTTTTGTCGGGCAGACCTTGTGCCAGTTATTTATTATATTTTTACTATTGCACGTTTCAGGTTTTGCTTGAATCAGAACTCAGACATGATTTTTTTCATGTTTTGTATATGTAATATTTGGCCTAGTGTTAAAAGGAAATGCAATATGTCTTCACAGTAAAGGATTGTCTTGATCAACACCGTCAAAGGGCCTCAATATTTTTCGGTGGATATGATTTCAATAGATGAATTAAGCTGGTGTTCCTGTTGATTTGGACCGCCGTAGATTTGGTCCCACGTTGCATATCCAATAGTAGATTTGGTCCCCGGGGCCACATCTACTAGTGCATATAGACCCCCGCGGGGTTCAAATCTACTAGTAAATACGGATCCCAGTTGGCCGATTTGGACCCCCTTGAAAAGTTCAATATATGTGATGTAAACAGAATAAATGCTGTGGTTTTAATTTTCGAGAGTACACTCGACCCACTCTTTCGCGCGAGTTATGTATTGTCTAGATCTCGATTTTGTGTCTGTTTGTCAGGATTTCGAAATTCCGGGGAAATAATTAAGGCTTCAGGAAGTTTTATAAACGAGGGGGGCGGTCAAACTTTATTTCGTGGCGCGCACGCAAGATTCTTCAGTTTAGTACGAGCAATACGGATACGAGCTTTATATTTACATACAATATGTTGGATTTGAACAGTGGAAACGATCGACAATATTTTGAATAAATCAGGTAAGGATGATTTTATATCAGATGCTTTAATTCTGTTGATATACCGTGAAGCCATTTATTTATGTATACATATTTACATATGCTGTTTATCTCGTGATTTAGCTAACCCGATTCGAGTAGACCGGTATACTCGCTTCGATTCGTCAATAGACTAGAAAATAGACTAGAAAAAATAGCTGTCATGGTAACACGATAATTTTGTTAAGAATATTTTTACAAATGAAAAATCCCCTAAAAATATCACTTTCATTACATAATTTTCAATTCCCCAAATATATATATGTTAAGTATGTTATTATACGTAACATAAGTTTCAATTTAAGGTAAAATTCAACCTCAAACTCTTCGCACGACGTTTCAAAATGTTCTTTATTATAAGTAATAGCATGGCTTGAGGGAGATTAGTGATTAAATGGCCCCGTAACCCGAGGCAGGTTTGCGGAATTCCCGAGGGCGAAGCCAGAGGGAATTCCGCAAACCTGCCGAGGGTAAGGGGTCATTTAGTCACTAATCTCCCGAAAAGCCATGCTATTAGTTTGTAATAGCATAGTTGCGCTCCCATTTAAAAATGGACAAACATGCCCTATTTGGAATCAGCGTATTTAAGCTAAAACATTTGCTTCATTGCTTGTGGGATGTAAAAGCTTGTTGCACATGCGCACTTTTTACGCTTTAATCGGTTACGCATGCGCAATCTATCATTTAACGTACCACAACAAAAATGCTAAATATATTAGCATAAAATTGGAGACTGCACGTGCGTAATTTAAATGATGCGGCAACTCAGGGATCGGATGATAGACTATTGACGGCTCTGAGCTAACTGTTGCTGTTCCTTGCACGATTATGTGCGTGAGGCACTTGCCTGATGCGTAGTGAGACAAGACAGGGAGACAAAGGTGTGACCCTTGGTAACGGGCGATTAGTTCTAATCGACCGCTACAGCGGGCGATTAGTTAGTAATGGTACCTGTTGAAACAGAAGAAACCCGGGCAACTATGCTATTATAAAACTAAACTGCCTTTAAAGGCTTTATCGAAAAACTTTGAATTTGAAATAAAATGATTTCAACTTCTCGCATTCAGACAACTTTGCTTTCTTTTTAACATAATAAAAAAGTTTAATCAATAAAGAAACACTGAAATTATATGCTGTCTTTATCATGTCTTTTTCATTTTATAATGTTTTGATCTTTACATTATTTTATAACAAATCCTCCTCCTATTTTGACCAAAGGCAATTGACAACATTTCCGTCGTGCAAGTGGGTGGGTACAAAATGTTCTTGGGAACCTTATAGGCAACTTTGGCATGCATCAAATTACTTTAACGTATATGTTTGTTCACTTTAGTCTAATTTCAGATACGTTTGAACGAGTTAATGAAGTGACTATTTTACCATGCGTAGCGATGACGTTGTTAAACACGTCATATACCACTTGCAAACATTAACTTAGAATGTTAGGGTTTGTAATCCAAGTGAGAATAAATACATTTTAAGACCTAACCAGGAACGACTGTGAAAAATGCAGCACAAGGTCCTCTGGTAGGAAATGAACCTACGGCCCTGCGATTCCGGTGCAGCGCTCTAAAGGCCGGCGCACACTAGAGCTATGTGCTTAGCAAAATGTCATTCGTGACTGTTGGCGTAAGGAGATAGCTCTCGTGTGCGGGCGATTTACGAACGACTTTTGTCATTCGTGCCACTTACGCCAAATATCTAACATGTTTGATAATTTCTGCCTCGCGCGCCAAAATCTTTCCGTGTGCGGCGAACGAAAGCTATCTGCTTACGGATTGTCGTAACAGCGCATGCGTAGTATACGAAAGTAAACATCCAAGATGGCGGCGCAAAATGAATTGCTGGCCGAGGCAATTTTAGAGGACAAACTTACTGGCTATTTCTTTCACCGCACATTCCCTTTTGTCCCTATTTCTAAAATCTGCAGAACTCACATCGTATAAACATTTGTATTCAGGCCAAAGTTCGACAAGTTTGCCCTCTAAAATTGCCTCGGCCAGCAATTCATTTTGCGCCGCCATCTTGGATGTTTAGTTTCGTATACTACGCATGCGCTGTTACGACAATCCGTAAGCAGATAGCTTTCGTTCGCCGCACACGGAAAGATTTTGGCACGCGAGGCAGAAATTATCAAACATGTTAGATATTTGGCGTAAGTGGCACGAATGACAAAAGTCGTTCGTAAATCGCCCGCACACGAGAGCTATCTCCTTACGCCAACAGTCACGAATGACCGATTTTGCTAAGCACATAGCTCTAGTGTGCGCCGGCCTTAACCAACTGAGCTACAGGGGCCAGCTGTTAAGCTGTAACCGTAAGTTCATGTATATATAGGTAATCGGGTGTTCGGGTTGTGATAACTGATAAGGTGGACTTCAATGATAGATTCTTGCACTTCACTTTGTCGGGAATTAATGTTAGAACGTTAGGGTTTGTAATCCAAGTGAGAATAAATACTTAATAAATAATAAATACTTAATTTATACTTAATAAATACTTAATAAAGAATAAATACTTAATAAATACTTAATAAAGAATAAATACTTAAGAGTCTATGGTACACTACACTGTAAAAATTTGATGGTCAAAACAACCAAAAAAAATTGGTAGAAAAGTGGATCTGAGATAATCTATATTTTTTTGGTTGAAACTACCAATTTGTTATGAGTAAAAATTAATTGGTGGAAACAACCAATTGGAATAGTTTATTTCTACCAATAGGACTCTGTAACTTTAACCAAATAATAATTGGTACTTTAAACCAAAAAATATATGTAAAATTAACCAAAAATCGTATTGGTTGTTTTAACCAATTTGACATTAGTAGTGTCTACCAATTAAATTTATGTCAAATTTACCAATTACGGTTTTGGTTGTTTCTACCAAAATTGTTATTTTAACCAATTATTTATTGTACCCCGTGTGGATCTGAGGTAACCTATTTATTTTTGGTAGTTTGATAAAATTTTACCTATATTTATTTGGTTAAAACAACAAATTGGTTATAATGACCAACTTTTACATTGGTTAGAGCAACCAATAAACCAAGTAAAAGATCACAATTATTCTTTACAGGCTTAAAACATTGTATTGAACTTTTTAACAACAAAATATATTTATTTATAGTTCACACTGGGGAAAACAGCAATTGTCACTTCATATAAACGCTCGCATGGCTCAAAAAATCTGTGCTGTATACAGTAGTATACTATAGCTGGCTCTTTTACCACATGCAAACATTCAAATGCCCTGGCGTACAAAATGCAACCGGCCGACTGGCGGTGACCTGAATGTAACTGTGTACCAGAGCCACCTGGCACCCAACATAGAAGAAATATTGAATGAGGCAAAGCCTTAACCAGCCGCGATTTACAAGAATACTGTGGGTTGAATGTGCACCAGTGCAGATCAGTATAGAACTGCAGCACACTGGAGGGTTCAAGCGCCTCGTGTATATATATATATATATATATATACACGACTTTCAAGCGAGCAATAGCCACGGAGCTTTTTGAACAACTATTTATAAGAACATTTATATATGTAACAATTGCTTTTGTTTTGCCCCTTACCTTGTATACTATATTCATCTCAAGAATTACAAATCATATACATATGCATGTATAAGCATGCAGTCAGATAAAACAACGTTCGATCGTCTTTTCAACATTAACGAGACTGGCTAGTTAGTACGGGCATCTGGCTATATAATATAATGTTATATAAAGATTATATGCTTTCTATGTCTGAAATAAATTGATCCAGCCCAATTTGAACTTTACTGGGCTTTATACCAAGCAAAATGTACTCTAGAAAGGAGTATACGTTTCTTGATAAACCGTTGGGATAGCTCATGTTAAAACTGTAGAAGCATGCCAGCAATGTCACCACAGCATTCAAAATGTGGTTAGCAGGACTGAATTTGCAAATTACCATTCCCTCCGCTGCCAAACACAATGAGGATACCTCAAGCGCAGTTCCACTGGAAAGTAGCCGTGGCGTTGTAGACTCTTCAACAAGCTGACTTATGCTCATATCTCCAGTTTCATCCTACAATATAAGAAATAGAAAAATTAAGACATGTGGGCTATACGTAAATAATGATCTTGCAAATGATATATGCATTTAATATTTAAATGAACATCTCTGTATATAGAAACAGTTGTTCATTAAACATGTAGTTATTCAATAAACAATGAACGCCGTTAACGAGACAATGGTCGGAAATCAGAAAACAATGAAGTGATTGGTGATAATGTAATTATAAAGAGCAGAGTGATTTGAGTTAGTATTGCACGACACAGGATCCCATGCACTAAAGCGAACACATACTAAAAGAAAAAGGGTCGTTTAACGTTTTGAATTAAATAATTTCATATAGCATATCACATTTTAATTAGTCCAGCTGCCATAATGTATATGAATTAAGAGAAGTAAATAATAAATATATTATAATATATAGTTACTTACATCAACTCTTTTCCAGAAAAGGTCACCTGGAGATAATGTTGATGTTCTCTTTTCTCCAAGAGCAAAAGGCAAGGCTGCCATTAACATTCGATTTTCCATCTCTATAAACAAGAAGTTACGTTATTTATTTTCCATCTCTATAAGCAAGAAGTTCGTATATATATATATATATATATATATATATATATATATATATATATATATATATATATATATATATATATATATATATATATATATATATATATATATGCGAACATATATATTGTATTTTCATATAGGTTACTATACCAGTTATTTGGGAAGAATCGGATTCATCCAGCAAAATGGCTAGTGCCTGAACCTCCTTTGTTTTGCTTCTTTTTACTGCTGCTATCAGCCGAGCTCTGTTGATATCAAACCTCTCTTTCATTTCTTGCGGAAGGTTTTTGTTGCGCAATATCCGCCCCAACTCTGCTTTGACCTTAATGAATAAATATTAGATTTAGTTTTCGGTTTACCCTTTATGATTCGAATCACTACACTTTGATCCTGACTTGACAAAATTGTGTTTCTGGTTCTGAACTTTCTGAAAATTGCCCATGCTCAAAACAGTCTTATAGAGACATGGTCTGGTTTTTGTCAAAGCGCTTATATAGTTAAAATGAGCTGTAAGAATATGCTAAAATACGACAGTTAGTCTGTTTTAAATATAAAACAGAGGAAAGACCTATATATACACCTTCCCAGATACAGTGAGAAAACAATGTACAAACTTAAGTGTGCAATGCAGCTTGCAATCGCATTCAACATAATCACTATGTATATATGTAACGTATTTTCCACACTCGCTCGTTATAGTTACAAAAAACACCTCGTTGCCTTTTCCTTTCGTTAGCGGGGGATAATCTTTGACAACTTTCCACACTCTTTCGTTGTTTTCGATTATATCCCTTCTTCTCTTGGGAAATGTCACATCCATTAACTGGCGGACCAAAAGGACGTCCTGCTTTCCAGTTTTACAAAACGCTTGCAGGCTGGTCAGATGTTCCTGAATAGTTTCGTCGGTTTCTCCTTCAGGCATTTCAGGCAAGTTTAATGCTTCATCACTCTTTCTCTTTCTTCCCGGTTTCGCCTTCTGATATTGCTGCCCGGTAGATTCGATCATCTTTTTATTCTACGGGTTAAATAGTAGCTGGCGTATATATAGGAGTATCAGTTTCTTTTTGTGAAAACAATCGCTTTTATATTTTTCTCTTTTATATATATAGGCTTGTGTGCTACTCTACAAACCAAGACATTTTAATATATATAGTTAGCCTACGGTCGGGACAAAAAAATAAGCCATCTTGAATATCTGTGATACCACTATGGAATGCAAAGCACTACGAAAACGTAATAAGGGAAATCATCTATTAGATGATTCCCCTTATTAGGTGGTTATAGTGGTATTACATATATTCAAGATGGCTTATTTTTTGTCCCGACCCGTGCAAGAACTTTTAAAAAAGCTAGGGTAAGGTGCACGATGGCCAACAGCAAAATATTCGCGAAAACATTCAATATGTTCATTCGAGGCCACTATATTTATCAGTGATACCACTATACTGACCACAAGGCAAAGCGCTACGAAAACGTTATAAGGGGAATCATCGATTGATATGCAAATAAGTTTGATATAAGGTCACATAATGACTATTGTTCAGTTTTCATGCAGATATAGGCCTACTTTAAATTTCCTATCTTTTGTAAAGACACCTACTGCATGCATTTTGTTTACCTCTCTAGAACTTTTTCTTGTAATATTCAGCAACCGATCTTTTATCTTGTTTGCCCAGAATTGCTGAAAAAAGATTTGAATAAATTCGCTTGGAAAACGGCTTTAAATCTTTGCCAGTTTAATCAGTTACGTGTGATTAATTGGTAATTTGCCGGAATCATGTTACAACGGTATGTGCTTTTTATAAACTTACGTGTCCTGATCCAATTGAGCCGCTCAGACAGGGATATTTTTGCACAAGCATCAATGCAATTTGGTTCCTTTCACTTGCAGTGACTGTGTCTGTACTTTGTGCAATTATCGACATACACAGTTGTCTGTTTAACGCACTCTTTTGCTCTGGTGTCAGCTTTCCATCACTCAGTGCCTTTTCTATGCTTGGTTCCCACTAACAAAACAAAAGAAAATTAGCTATTATTTTGCACTTGTATATAAAATATTCATCACATTTGGTATGGCAGGTTTGATGCCTGATTTAAAAAACTCATTAATAATCCAGGAGCAAACTTTGTCGTGGTTTTATATGGGATAAAAAAACATGTTAATTTACATAAACTTTAGCTTTGATTTTCTCGGTTTAGACAAAGTTTATTTTAAAACTAATTACTTCGCTAATACACTCATCAGAAGATGGGTCGTTTTTTAAGCCATTTAAAACACTCGTAGTCGTGTTTTATCACATATAAAAAACTCCGCTACGCGTCGTGTTTTATATGTGATAAAACACTCCTACTCGCGTGCTTTAAATAGTACTTAAAATCTGTATGCTTTCATTATGTAAATCTGCCACATATTCCCAGGTACAAAAAGATCCTTCTTTTATATTTTCTCTCAAGTGCATATGTTTTTAAAAAAATACATAAACAATAAACAGTCAAAATAAATTAAATAATATCCTTACCCTGGCAGGAATCTTGAAGTTTTTTATCCAAGAGCCAGTAGCACAACGTACAATAGCCTGTAGAATATATATGTAATGAGAATTACATTATCTTTACATTTAAATTTTGGTCCTACGACTTACATTCTTGTGGCATCAACAACGTACGCCGCTATTTTTTGGCGTACATTTTTCCAATTATTTGACTATGCTAGTAAGATGGCTTTTTATTGTTTTTGTTACAGTTACGACTTGAGAAGATCGCTTTTCATATTGTTTGAATTGTCTACTTTCTTTGACTAAAATGAGTTCATAATATTTTTTTTTGGCGATATATTTTGTTACCTGAGAAGATGATGTTGTAGCCAAGGCTGATATGTCTTTGGCGGTTACAGAAATTGCCTAAAAATAACACTATATATAATATAGAGTTGCTGGCCTTGATATATACAAGGAGAGAGAATGTATAGAAGAGAGAATATCTACTATAACTAAGCTAGATTACATTCTCAACCTCGACCGGTTAACGATTTTGTCTTGTGTCAACTTATACGCAAATACGTATAATGTCTATTTTTCTGGAATAAAGCACCCGTATACCTGTATTATGTGATAATCGAAACAAACCTGTGGCTGCTGAGTTGATGTGGATTGTAATTCCAATTCGCTAGCGAAGGACTGGTTGCTAATAGGCTAAAAAGATAGTATTCGACGAATAACATATATCAGTAATGGTAAAATACTGGGTTTCATGTTTGTCTGGTATAGCTTCTGGTTAATATTTACATACACGACAGCTTGCATTTGTTGAATCCTTAGATGAACTGTAGGTACCAGCTGTTGAGGTGATTTCCAATCTCAATTCATCATTATGGATGTCCGAGTTAGTAATGGACTGAAAAATCAATGGTTATACGTTACTCATTACATAGTTATTGTAATATATCATGGTTCAATTGTATTTTCTTTATGGCATGCATGGTGCTTTGGTAGTAGATACAGACTACATTATATGGGCAGACATACATGTAGGACATACATTTGACAGTCCAAATTCAACTTTCAATTGACTGAAAATGCATCGAATTACGAGGGGTTTTATTGTTTTGATAATTTATTCACCCATTTATTATAATGTAGGGTATTGAAAGGGTTAATTGATTACATACACTAGAGCTAATGTTTGTTAAATCCTGGCGAATAGAAAATGGTTGTGATTCTGTTGTTGTAGATTGCATATCACCAGTTGTCTACAAATAAAGAATCAATGATTAATGAATTTATAGTTACACACAAGTTATTGTAAAATATGTGGTTTTGTGGTATGGTTGCAGGCCTCTAGATATGCGGCTACCACATAATATGCTAAATGCTGGTCCTTTAAAAATCGGGGAAACCATACTAGCTACTATATTACCTGCCAAGATTACTAACATTTTAGGGTTTAGACTGGGCACAGGCGAAGCAGACTTATGACCGATCATATAGCTAATGATCTATAACGCAAAGTTATCAATAGCAGCCTGAATAGACATTTCATTATGACTAATTTTGAAAAAATGTATTTGCTGCGAAATGTTGTAAAATGCGAAAAATATGGGCTTGCAAAATTTGCAAATTTTGTAACTTTTGTATTTCGTACGGAAATTGTTACCATTTTCGGCCTCCATCAAGATTTTGTCGATAAGTATTTGAGTATCTTGGGGCAAATGTTTTTAAAAGATGTTTTAAATTTAGGTTGTTTGGTATTGTTTTTGTTTTAATTTAGTTAATGGGATCAAGCAAGAAGCTTGTCAGGCTATGTCACATTAAAACTCCGTCAGTTCGTTGCGGTTTACACCATTCTCTATCCAACAACTGACATGGCCTATATGCTCTTTTCCGGTTTACTTCTTGTCCTGGTTCTATTGTATATGTACCCAATTGGAATAATACTCGCTTAGCTATCTTAACCAGAATTCTCCTGCTAATTGGTTTGATCTGATGGTACTCACCATTTAGCTGGTTATGATAACAACAATAGTATTACTGATGAATCTTTTTCCCTATCGAAATGCCTCGACCGGCTGTGTCCCGATTTGTGTTGGATCATAGTGATGAGGAACCCACTACCCCTGTTGGTGACGATATTCCGTTCCTATGCCGGACAGACTAAAGAGGACTATGATATTGACAGCTGACTAGATACTTTAGAAATACAAATAGAAAACCAATAAATGAATTTAAAGAACAAGAACTATTTTATTAATAAAGAAATAATGTAAGATACATTAAAATCCAAGTAGTTCGGCCCATTCAGCGTCCGATAGGCCTTTAACAGGCACATTTATCGGTTTTTCCACTTTCAATTCATCAGAAGACTTTTTTGGTGCGGGGACCATACGTTTTCTCCACATTTGTTCCCACCCTTCTTCTCCTACGGGTTGGGACAAGTATCTCTCATATACTTTCATCATATTTTCCAACTGTTCATTATCTGAAGACCTTTCTTCTTGTGTATCTTCGTTGACTGGATCCACTTCCTCCATTTCGTTGTCTTTGGATTCCTTAAGTTCAAGTTTAATGTGTTGACCGCTCTGACGGAAATCTTACTAAGTTAACAACCCAATTGATAAAGGAGTGGCGTAATGCTAGTTAGATAGGGTTGGTTCAAAAACTAAGGGGTTCCAACGGCCTACCACCCCGAATGTTACAAACGTGTAAATTATTGTGAGATTAAATGACAATCTGCGAAGGACGGTCTTTCCTAGGCCATTACGTCATTTTTAAACTACAATCATGACTACAATAAGCCAATGTTTTTGGTTGCAATGCTTTTTATCTGACTTCAATGTTTATCAACTTATAATTATGATAGCATCCATGACTCAGAATTAACCTGCACACAACAGTGCTTAAATTGAAAAATAGGCACGCACGGCGTACATGTTGCATGCCAACTGAAACTTAGAAGACCCTTATTAGATGATGATTAAGATGATGATTATAATTCATGTCTAGTCTACAGTTCGATCGTGTAACAAATTATGTGGTAGTCTCGCTCGTTGCTGGGCCGATGATCACATTTTATTTTTAGTATTTATGAGTAACTTTTCCCTTAAAATATCTTTTGGTATCAGAACCAGATGTACTGTACAACAAAATTCCAAATCGTATCTTCAAGTACATCTATCGTAATTATTATATTAATAAGTCTTTCACTCTGGTAAAACTTCAAAATACAGAGCACCAGACAAATGCAAGAGCGGATATTATTAGAAATTGTTTACGAGTGTTGCGATTCACCAAGACATTGCGAGCTAGAGATTCACATTTTATTCTCAATATTTTCGATCTTTATTACAACTTAGCTGAATTGAACTCGCAAGCAAATGAAAGGAATTACTATATACATCTGGTAAACAAAAATATGTACATACTGTATACTATAGCATATAATTATGGAAAACAAAGTAGAAACTACAAAACCAGCGCAATATTCAAGCCCTCGTGAGTCTGACCCCCTCAAAGCAAACAGCAATTCAGCAAGTATTTGACTATTTGGTGACAGCAAAATCACACGAAAATCAGTAAATTACAAGAAAAGCACAGGATATAATGCCGTTCAATCAAGAACGGCCACGCTTTTCTAATACCTTTGCAAATTTTCAGTGCTAATTCCTCGACGAAACCACGCAACAAATGATTCAAAATAAACAATTCCTGCTTACCAAACTGACATATCTGTAAAATGCCTGCAGATATCTGTCACATATCTGTCGAAGTCATGCTCATCCATTCTCCCCAGCAACTTAAGAATATATCCACACCGGGCGAGCTTGAAAAATATGCCCGGCCACGGTGGGATTCGAACCTACGACCTTTGGAATACTAGCTGTATATTTGAATAATATACACTCAGAGTAACACCACAAATATCATATTCACCTGAGTACACTACACCAACACAGAAAAAAATCAAGAATACTTCAGACCGTTCTCTATCAGTTATTCTTAATGGCAACATGCTTGCACAGGTGAAGCAAGCAAAAGTGTTGGGTTTAACGCTTGACGAGTTTTTAATTTGGACCAAGCATATTGACAACTTGTGTTCAACAATTAATAGTAGACTTGCTTTATTACGCAGGATTAAACCCTTTTTAACTAAGGGCAGTTCTCTTCGTTTCTATAACTCCTGTATTAATTCAAGTCTTATCTACTGCTCTGTAACTTGGGGAAACTGCTCAAAAACACTTTTACTTCGCATTCTTCGACTGCAAAAGCGTGCAGCACCTATTATTCTAGACGCTGACTTTTCTACTCCTTCTGTTATTCTTTTTTCCAAGATTCGAATAATCCCAATCTTTGATCTTGTTAAATTTAGGAAGCTTCTCTTACTAACTAACATTCTCACAAATGCCAGTGCTCCATCTTCATTTAAGCAAATGTTTAAATTCTTATCTTCTATTCGACAACTAGCCTCCTGCGCAGACGTTGTTAGTGGCCAAGGCCCCACCTAACGTCTGCTCACATTCGCTACACATTTGACTTCCCGGCAATTAACCAATCACAATGATGTATGCGATAATTGGAACATCGACCTTCACTGACCTTCACATGCATGGTATATTTATATCAACAAGTCTGTAGTGTTTTTAAATATAAAAGTTTTAATACTACGCATCAGGCTTTTCAATTCATTCTATTATTCACGAAACGACGGATGTTTTCGCAGGAAATCACTTATTTATCACGCCGTTACCGAAGCTACAGTATTCGATGTAATATTCGGATTTAAATATTTAAACAAATTGTAAACGTGTAGACATTTAGTATTAATCGTGGTTTCGCCATTGATAATTTCAATGCGAGATCAAGTAAAAAAACTACACGATCTAGGAATCAGTGCAGTGTCATTATTAAGTGGAATCGAGCAGTGATGAAGAAGCGAAGGCATTGGATCGAAGAAGGGAACTATTCTGTATTATATGGCACAGTATGCAGAATCATTGTTGAAGACATAGAAAGTGTATACTGTATAGCAGAATGGTTTGTCCTTTGGCTATTGATGCATGAAGCTCATGTCAGTATGTATTATAATAAATGCTACACATGTGTTCGCATTTGTAATTCTCAAAGCCACAGGAATCGATCGGCTTTGGCGAAACCACGATTAATATTAAATGTCTACACGTTTACAATTTGTTTAATTAAATATTTAAATCCGAATATTACATCGAACAGCATGGGTAACGACTAACTGCGTGATAAATAGGTGATTTCCTGCGCCAGTTGCGAGATTAACGAAAACATCCTTCTTTTCGTTTATAATAGAATGAAAAAAGCTTGATGCGTAGTATTAAAACTTTTATATTTAAATAACCTGAGCATCAGCCGCCAATTAATCCTGGCGAATGAAAAGTAAGGGCCTGATACTCTAGGTTAATATTTAAAAACACTACAGACTTGTTGATATAAGGGGCGGACCATTAGAAATCCCGGGAAGGGGGGTGAAAATTCCCCCAAAAAAATTCGTGCAAAGGAAAATGCCTGGAAAAAAAATTCGTGCAGCCATTACGTCAGAGAAAAAAAATTCGTGCAAGCAAACAACGAAGTACAAATAGTCTTGAAAAAAAATTCGTGCAGAGGTTAAATGCATTAAAAAAAATTCCTGCAGAGACACGAGACTGAAAAAAAAAATTCGTGCCGCAAAAATTTTATACCCCCCCTCCCAGGATTTCTAATGGTCCGCCCCTAAATATCCCATGCATGTGAAGGTCAGTGAAGGTCGATGTTCCAATTATCGCGTACATCATTGTGATTGGTTAATTGCCGGGAAGTCAAATGCGTAGCGAATGTGTAGCGATTGTGAGCAGACGTTTAGGTGAGGCCTCGGCCACTAACAACATCTGCGTAGACGGGCTATGACTAGAGCTTGCGCATATGACCTTCAACCCCCTTCCCGCGTACCGACTCTGGTAAACGAACAATTCTGTACAGTGCTTCCATTCTTTTTAATTGCGTAGATAGCGATTGTAAGCAACTTGCTGCTTCGCCATCTTGCTCTTCATATACTGCACGCCAAACAAAAAATTCGTAAAATCTTGGCTTTAGATTCCATACGGGTTTAGTATATTAACTTTAACTGTATAACCCTTATATTTGGAACAATCTATATAATAATGTATGTATTTTAGCATCTTCTGGAGAGAATTCGCAAAAGAATTGCGTCCATGACTGACATATTCAAGAAATGAAACCCACAACTTTTTTCTATCATATTTATCTTCGTTAATTAACTGAACTGGATTATTAAGGGAGGTATGACTCATACCTCCCTTAATAAATTCATATATCGATTTATGCCATAGATATCTTGATTTATGCCACGAGAAATATGGACGTTGGGAGTGGTGGGGGGGGGGGGATTGTCTGCTGTGACGTTTCTCTGTGAAACATTGTGGAAAAAATAAATAGTCTATTAAAGAAACTTAGACTTTTTGGAATAATACTGAACGGTAAATATTAAGAAAAAAGTATGGAAATGTGGAATTATAAGTATTGTGTAAGTAAATACTTACACAATAAAATACCGAAAATTATGTGACGTTTCCAAGGGGGGGGGGGGGGGGGGGGCAACAGAGAAACGTCCATATGTGGTTTCTCGTGGCATAAATCGATATGAGATGCTAAATCACATCGCTCAAACTAAAGTTATGTTCTTTTTAAAATATACATACTAGATTTTTTTGCGTCAAACTACAAGACTCTGCAACAGCAGGTATTTTCACTCCATTAATATCAAATTTCTAAAAATAAAGTTTTCGTAAGTTAACTACTTTACAAAATACGGTTATATGCTGATTGAAATATTATAATTTTGTCATTTATATAATCAATTTATATGCCATTTTCAATACAATATAAATATATCGACGCCAAGCAATCATTTTTATATAATAGTGAAAATATTTTATCAGAACATTTACTCTTTCAGCTGTTATTAATTGGCCTAATTTTCTTATCTTAATCCTTAATCTTTTATGAAAAAATGTCAGAATTGTAGGGAGCCACCTTAAAATAACCGTTTTCGAAAAGCCCCATCCTGCCTCGATAAACAATGCCGTAAAATGCGAAACGAGCAAACATATTTTATTAAAATAAAACTTGAAAATTATTAAAATACACCAAATTACTATAAGCAACACACTTTTAACCTTTAATAACGTATTTCAAAAAATATTGTGAAAAAACGAGTCTTAAAGAAATGTGAAATACAAATTCAAACAATTTTGGAAACCTACTTTTCCCGTGACGGACGACCAGAGCTTTAAAAACCGTTTCCTTTGCTTAAATACGGGAATAAATCCATTAATATCACGAAGCTCCAACTCAAAAAAGTCACTTCCGTCAATTTGATTTTCTTGAACGTAAAAAAAACATAGAAATATAAGTACTTTTACAACAGTATTAAGGGAGGAATTTAAAATGTTCGTTTTAATTCCTTCGTTTACAAAAGCGAAAAAAATATGCGAAAACACTTCATTTTACCTGCAAACTCGTTTATCAAAAATGGAAAGTCGTTCTTTTCCAAAAAATTGATAACTTCATCCTCAGTTGAACTTTCGTTCAAGTTAAAAAAAGACATTTTGTAGCACAAAAAGGCAAAAGCGTAGAGAAGCGAGGTTCGTAAAAAGAAAAGACCAGTAATTTTGGCGCGATATCCCATGATTCATCGGCCGCAAAAGGTCCTAGCTCCAGTCCCTTCGCGAATTGTTGGCGAGACGTTCCCGCGAATTTACTTACATGAATTCTTCAGTCACAAAGTATTTTTATCTAAACTCGTTTTTAATGGCTTTATTTCGATTTTATGTGCAGTTATCAATGATATAAGAATATAGTCGTAACAGAACATTATAGACAATCATTTTTCATACTTACGGCATTCAGTATTGGTGATTGGGCAAAATGAATCGAGTTCGATGTCAAATATGTGTACATTTTTTTGCTCCAAGTATATCAGAGATGGTGGGACATTTGGTTAAAGTTCACAGGGATGATCCAAGTTTACATATTGTTTGTGACGTGTCTGGATGTCAATCCACCTTTTCTCGAGTTTTCAGCTACAAAAGTCATCTTCGGCGCACTCATAAAGACATCGATACGAACATCAGACAACCGATGAGGGCCATTGACATTGTGGAACCGGAAGTACCAGAGAGAGGGGGCGATAATAATGAAATAGCGCAAAATGGTGATGAAATTAAGCGTTTGAATGCATTGTACTTGATGAAACTGAAAGAAGTGCACTATCTCACTCAAACATCCCTCGACAGCGTAGTAGAAGGCACAACAGCTATTGTTCAAAATACGGTGCAAACAATACGGAACGAAGTTGAGAAAAAGCTTCGAGAGTCCGGTCAAGAGCTGATGGATGTCGACGGATTGGCCGATGTATTTGACCAGACCCAGCCTTTATCCAACCCGTTTGCGCATGTTAAAACTAAAAGTCGTCAAACAGCGTATCAGAAAACAAATTTTTCATTAGTGGTGAGTACAATGAAACAATAGCCAAAAGATATGTTAAGAATAAAGTGAGAATATCATGAACACTTAGTCTCATCAAAATATTCAATAAGTCATTGTTCGTTACTAATTTACTACAACACCATAAGGTTTAGAAATAGGCATGTATTTCCAGGTGATCTTGATACGCGGAAAAGTACTGGCACTAGTTGTCAAATAGAAATCCATTTTATGATTAAAACAACTGAATATCTCCTGTAATATACTTTATTTCGATTCCATATTTTTATCAGAGCTATAGTTCTCATAACCAAACATAATTACAAAATTTCAACTAGTTTCATAAAGAATAACGAAAGATATAATTGACTGAATACATCAAAATGGATTTCTATTCGGACAACCCTTTCTGAGCGCTGATTGGCTAAAATACGAACACGAGATCACCTGGTTCTATATTCACAATGAAATTGGTCAGGAAATCACATATATAAACAGCTAGTAGGTGTTTATTTGATGCCAAATATTGAGACTAATTGCTGTTGCATAAACGCTACATTATCTGATTACAGCTCTGTATTTTAATTAAGTGTGGCTATTATATGGTCTAGCACTAATCAAGCTTTGAACACTGGCCCATAGAAGCATTAAAATAATTTTGAATTATATATTTTCAAATACAACGTGTGTATATATAACATATAACATATATATATATATATATATATATATATATATATATATATATATATATATATATATATATATATATATATATATATATATATATATATATATTATATATATATATATATATATATATATATATATTATATATATATATATATTATATATATATATATTATATATATTATTTATATATATATTATTTACATAGGAGTTCCATCATAAATTGTACTCGGATTCAAATGACACAATGTCAATGACTTTATAAAAGTAAAAGCATATTGTGTATTGGCCTATTGGGTTTACACTTTTACAGGTTCATTTAACTTTAACTCTCTCAAGTCTCAACAGACAATCGGACATACAGTATGCCAAATCCATTGATATGACAACTTCAAAAAACTTTTTTTCGAAGCTAGAAATCATGATTTTTTTCAAATTTTTCCAGGGATACTTTGTTTTCTGCTCTCTAGACTCCCCCTCGCGGCTCTAGTGCTCCACCCCTAGAATATAGACCTTACTGGGGTTTGGTGACACTTTGTGTTGCTTC
This sequence comes from Paramuricea clavata, assembly GCA_902702795.2. NCBI lineage: Eukaryota > Metazoa > Cnidaria > Anthozoa > Malacalcyonacea > Plexauridae > Paramuricea > Paramuricea clavata. The sequence continues at coordinate 14,773 of CACRXK020003304.1, read as the reverse complement.
AGTCACCTGCTCACGGCTCACCCCCCTAAAATTTCTGGCACCACCCCAGTAAAAAATATGAAAATCCGTCTATGAATTGTGCTGTAGATTGTTGGTTGTATGATTTCCACATCTACATAGCTGTAAGCTATTGGCCAATCAGTGACTATGCAGAGTGACTACAATGTATAATAAAATTGATAATTGGCAGACAGTACCATAGGTTTTGTGGCAGATAAACTGTAAAATAAGCTGCATAGTAGTTGGTGATGACCAAAATGGGAAAATGGAAACAATATATTATTCTGTTATAATATAGACAGAGTTAAATGCATGAGCCTGTTTGATGTATTGTTAAATTGTAAGTAGATAGTGTTAAAGTGGTCACCAGTACTGCAGCAATGTTACAGTTCATGTGTGATAACTAATGATTACTTTGAAATGTTGATTACTGTATTTAATATTAGCATGACAAAATTGCTGGATGCTGATTGGTTGAGAGGAGTAAAATTATTTCATTAATTGTACTGCAATACAATTAATGATTTTCCAAGAACAAACAAAATGGCATAAAGGTATTTAAACACAAATGAAATTGCCCTAGAGGACTTTCCTTTGAACAAAATTTCAGGCTACGAGGAGGCTATAGAGGAACTTAAAGCAAAAGAACTAAATAAAAATACAAACAAAAGCACCAAATTTTGGTTGAAAGTCTGGCAGAACTGGGCTTTGGCAAGAGAATATGATATTTATATTTTGTTGTGCTAATAATAAACAAATAACGGGCGGCTCGTCCAATTTTGGCAAAATTTCCAAACATCACTTGTGCTATTAATCCCTATAAGGCCAAAAAAAAAATATGTGGGTTTCCGGTTTCCCGACCCTACCTAGCTTTTGGACGTCGAAATCCCGACCCTAAACTTTTTTATTGGATCATGCTTGTAAATGTTTCCACTTAGAGGAAAAAGTTTGTGGAAAATTGAAATTTGAGGTAATATTAGGGAAATTCATTTTTGGATGTGGAAGCACTGACTAAACAAAATGGCGTCCGCTTATTCGGAAAATTAAAAAAAAAGTTAAAAAAAAAAAAGTTAAAACCTACCTAAGTTTTTATAAGAAGAAACCGGAAACCCACATATTTTTTTTTTTGGCCTAATTGTACTTGCCATCACAAATTTGCAAATTTGAAATGTTTGAGGATAAAATTAGTGTTGAGACCCTGGGAAATTTGTTCATGTTAATATTTGAGAAAACATTACCCACTGCATTATTGATAACTCTGGTGTAACCTTAATAACTTTGTTGCTTATATAAAAATATTTATTATTACACAGTAGGATGTGTATTTTCAGCATTTTTTCGTTCTGTATTGACAGTTAGGGGCTGCTTATACTGTTTGGGGTGAGCCCCAAGCTGGCCCAGTTTAGGCTAGACCCAGCCCTGTTATTACTTAATTTCTACTAAATTTCATTTTGCATTTATATCTGAACCGAGATCCTGCCTCGACTTACCCAAGATCTAGGGTGACCGGAATAGGAATTTCCCACATAAACGCAAAGAATGGGCTGGCTATTGCTGTATTCACACAAATATATTGTTGTAAATAAGATTTTTTCAAAAGATTGCGATCTTAAAACGTCTCTATGAATGATTCCATGGGTTATGTCTATGGAAGCTGCTCGCAAATGTGCGAATAACAGGTTCATGTGAAAATAAATTTATATTATTGTATACAGGGCCATACTTTAGCTAGACACGATAATTGGGGGGAGTATATTGATATATTTTGGTTTACATACCGTAAAAACAATCGATTTCAAAAGAAATCCGTCGGGCAGAACACAAATATATGAATATACACACCCCAATTATCGTTCTAGCTTACGACCCTGGTATTATACCATTTATAGCGATTAGACCAGTGGTTTGTTTTGGCGAGAGCCGGCTCGCCTCAAAAGTCTTGTGTAAACGCAGAATGAAATCAGCTTGGCAAAGCGAGCTAGCTCTGGTACCTGAGCTGGCTGAGCCTGGCTCGCCTCAACGGCCCTTTAATAGTTGGGTATATCTATATCCTAATCTAGGGGCCTTTAATACAAAGCCTGTCAAGGTTTCTAGTAGGCTCCTAGCCCTTATAATATTGTAAAAAGCTTAATATATATACATCTTTTTTTTTGGGGGGGGGGGCAAATAAAAATAAATACAATAAATAAATTTGAACAATATGTTTTGCCAGGGGGTGAGGAATTTGGACAATCAAATTTTCAAAGTTCAAATTCCCGGGGGTATGCCCGAGAGGATCTAGATTTTTTCGAATTGATCGTAACATATAAACAACGAAATTGCCACTATAGTCTATGCCTATAGATGGGTCCTTGTCGTGGCAGAGTATCGACTGATTCGACTCTATTAATAACAAAATTAGCAATTATATGATCATTCGTACCTTCGAGACTTTCGCTTTGAAGTCATCATGTAATCCCATTTATAATTATGTAATTCTGATCACAAATATTAATTTGCCTCAATCACTGAGTGATATATATCAAGATATTCAATAAACTTTTGAACTATTACAATGCAGCCATTTTTATTTTCTCCCGCTCAATGTTTACAAATTTAGATACATCGTACGTATATTCAGGCCGCTGTTGCTAAACCGATCCCTTTCCGATAGCTGCCCGTCAACTTTTCGAACATGTAAATTATAGCTCTTCTCACTGATCTGAAGAATAACTGGATAGCGAAAGTAACGTACATTGCCGAAGGGAATACATGCTTTTACGGAAGTTTAATAAAGCATAGCCTGCGAACAGGCTCACTGGGAGAAAGGTGAGCCTGCACGCAACCATGCGATTTATTCAATCATCCCCTTTTCGCATCTGCTAAACGCGAACCAATCAGCGTCGACTGCGATAAATAAACTGTCAACTGTCAAATTGACGCAAGGCGTGTACATTGTGCAACGAAGCATAGAACGAAGAAATACTGAATATTAAAATGTATACATATTACAGTAATATGTATATATGAACAATAATTTAACGCACAATATATTACTCGGAAAAATATAGAATTCTTCAAATATTAAATAGATATCAATACACATACAAATATAAAGCCGAATAAAATACTACCATTGGCTTTGAATGTACCGTAATACTTGTACTATGTGCGACTGAAAGAACAATGTTCTGAATATTTGAAGCTATTAAGCCATATAGAAAAAATAGTTGGTTAGCGTCCTTAGCTTTTGCCAAAAAGTGGGCGGGCGGGCGCTTTTTTTTTTAATTTTCAACTAATTTTTAACGCCTTGGTTTTACTCACTGTTAGGTCCGAAACTGGATTTTCTTGCGCAGTACAGATATTTTTTTATATATTTCAAAATATAATTCATACCGTCATTTTCGCACGCAATTTCGCAAATTATTAACACAATTGACTACAGTCAACAGAAATACTACATATATTAGAGCCCGTTGATCAATAAAAGTCGGGGTTTTTTTAAATAAAAAATGGAAAAAAAATCCTTTGGGCGGGCGGGGACGCTAACCAACTATTTTTTTTTATGTGGCCTAATACTAAAATACGGTCAGATAGATTGGGATTTGGAATACCGAATACGTCTAAAATTTTACTAACTGTGGTCTAAATAAATGATAAATGAGCATCTATTTATTAATTTCTTCGAAATCACGAGTGTGCCAATAGTGGAAGCCGTATCGACGACGAAATTGTCAGCAGTTTATACAGTAAATAGTACAACATTTAATGTACGATATATATTTATCTAAATGACATGCCAGCGAGGATCAACAATATAATTATTCGTACATATTTGGGTATCTTTTGTATGCCTTCGCTTGCTGACTTGCTCACTAATGAGAATAATCCGTGAAGCTACGACGACCTCAAAATGTACTATACTATAGTCTGATGTCAATCCGAAGACGAAGTTCAGAATACTGTTATAGTTTCGTATATTGGATTTAAGCGATAGATTCAAGTCATTTACGATAGACTTTTTTGCTGTGATGCTTTGCTAATGCTTTTGGTTTCCATTTCTAGTTTTAGTTGTTCGATACTCTTATAATATATAATATTAAAATGAATAAAGTTCAAATTCTTCAAAATGCTGTTGTTGACATTTGCTATTTTTAGTAATTTTGTCAACGAGTGTAAGCCAATCAGAAGCCTGCGTTTCTATACGAACGCCACTATCAAGAAAACCTATAGTTCCGTGCAGGCCCTCTATTCTTCGCGCCGCCCGTAACCCAGGGCCTGTTCGCAGGCTAAATAAAGCATGGTTTGAACTGCAGGTTGCAGTTTGTGTAGCTGCATGTTGAATCTGGTTAAAATTTGGCAACGGTTGTTTCTACATTATCTATAACAAATTATGATCCTTGTAGGCGTCGATTTGACTACGAAATCGCTAATTTTAGTGGCTTCGTTTGGTGGGCGAAATAACTTGAAATTTTGAACACGTTGAAAAGTGCCCCACCGCGAAAATCTCCCCCACCCTACCCTCACGTCGTTCCAACGTGCATGGAATTACACCACCTACAGTTAGATGCACTCCTTGATATTGAAGACCTAGCCACAGTGGGACCGTCCCCGCCTGGGAATTAACACTTGGGACCCCTCTCAGAAAATTTTGCCCTGCAAAATTTAGATTTAAAGTTTGTTGTTATATCCAACAAAATGGTTACCACTTTGTTGTGCACTAAACGTCAACTTTCCCCTCCCCTTTAGTACTCCCTGGCCCATGGGCGTACGAGAAGGAAAAAAATAGGGGGGCGGAAAGAAATTTGCCCGACTTTTTCGGATCGTGCCCGCGTTGTCAAAAAAATTTTCCGGAGAAACTTTCCAAAAGTGTTGTCGACGGCGTGGGGGGGTGATTACGAAAAATTCTTATTAGATAGCATTTCCCACAAAATTGACAGAATTTGTCCCATTTATTTTTATAATAAGCCAATATTGCCCGACTGTGAAGCGAATATTGCCCGACTGGCTTTGTTTGCCCAACAAACTGGGGGGGGACTGCCGCCCCCTCCGCCCCCCCCTCCCCCGCCCGGTACGCCCATGCCCTGGCCTCAAAATGTGTTAGTCAAGCTGTCCCCCTCCCCTAAGGTTTTCTGGCACCACTGGGCCACTGGCTACGGCTCTGGTTTCTATATTTATAGGTTAGTTCAGTTCAGCTAAAGTAATTATGCCATTCCCTCTCGTCCTATGTGGCTGATAGTCGTCTCGGTGCTACGCACCTATCAACTCAAATACGACTCGAACTCTTAATATAATTGCTAAATAGTTTGACACCCAAAAGTAGCGCCCTTTTCCCAGCAAGTTGCGAACTTCTGAAAGTAGCGATTTCCAGTAGCGGATAAAACCGGCATTCGAAGAGGGCGCTACTTTCAGTATTCAACCACAACCTATATACACCGCAAAGCAACCGTGCAACTTTCAAACACAAAAGCGACTACAGTGGGTTTCAGGACATGAATTTAGCACATCTTCAGCTGATTGGCTCTTGATGTGACTGGGGAGTCCGTGGCGTAAGCAATTAACCTTTCTGGCGGCCGATTTCCCGCCACTTTTGGAGTACTGCCTCTCCCACGTTTGAGAGTCTCCGCACCACAAGATACAACTTTTCAGTATTATTATTATTTATTATTATTATTATTATTTAATCTTATTTACACACATATACAACGGTAGCCCTTCAGCAAGTTTATCTACAGTTCCTTGTAGCTGATTTTCAAGGGGCCGTTGATTAATAATAAGGGAAGAAAATAATGAAGATATACGAATATGTATATATATATAAATATAGCACACAAATAATCCCTCCCCCTTCCTTCACTCAGTACTCCCACCCACCCTTATAATAAAACATTAAAAACTTTAACAATCTATGTTTGTCTGTCTCGGAGCAGCGCTTTAAATCTTGTTAATGTTATACCATTATCTTTAAGTTCTGTTGGCAGTTCATTCCAAATCTTTACTCCTGAGTAGCCGATACTTTTTTTAAGAAAATTAGTTTTAGGCTTTTTTATCGAAAAGTCACAATCGTTATTGCGTAAATTATAATTTTCATTATTTTTCACATTAAAGATATCAGTAATTGTTGTCAGGCATTTGCCATTTTTGGCTTTGTACATAAAAACTGCCTTATTCTCTCTCCAATTTTCTATCAGTGGCTGCCAGCCTAAGGCCTGTAAAATAGTCTCGGACCTAACTTCGTACGACCTACCAGTAATGACTCTTGCAGCCCTGTTTTGCATTTTCTGCAGCTTTTCAAGCGAGTAAACATTACCAATGTCCCAAACAAGGCTACAGTAGTCAAAGTGAGGTTGTACTATTGCATTATAAACTGAAATTAATGTTGACTGGGGTACAACATTTTTCATTCGTCGAATTATGCCTATGGCCTTTGATACCTTGGTAACGACGTTATCTATATGTGCATTCCATTTTAGCTGATCATCAATAATGACACCTAAAGTTTTTGTTTCTTTCACTCTTTTTTTATTACAATTTCCTAATTTAACTTCTGGATCACCTTCAATTTTGCTAATCCGTTGCCTAGACCCGGCTGTCATATATTCAGATTTGTCCTTATTGAGAGTTAATTTATTGGCCAATAACCAGTGATGTATATTTTCTAAATCATTGTTTAATTTTGTTTGGATGTCTATAGTCGAGCACCCGCTTGCTGTCAGATTAGTATCGTCTGCAAACAAACTGGCTGTAGTCGTTCTTAAACAATTAGGCAAGTCGTTTATATAAATAAGAAAAAATATTGGGCCTAAATTTGAACCTTGTGGTACACCACAACGAATTATTCGAGGTTGGGATGTCACTTGATTTACTTTACACATTTGTTTTCTATTCGTTAAGTATTGTACTTTTTTGTATAATGGTACGTTCACAGTTACAACTTTTAAAAGTCGCCTTTCACATGCATAGTTTGAATTGTCTACAATCTTTCACGAGGGCAGACAGTACCCCCATAAGCGTACCGGGCGGGGGGGGGGCGGTAGCCCCCCCAGTTTTTTGGGCAGTCGGGCAATATTCGATTAATAGTCGGGCAATTTTGGTTTGTTATAAAAATAAATCGGACAAATTCTGTCAATTTTTTCGAAAATTTAGTCAATTTTGTGGCAAATGTAGTGTTTTTTTGGGAAATTTATGTGATGCTCCGAAAAATTTTGGTATGTCCGGAAATTTTTTTTGACCCCTTAAATGGTACACTGACCGAAATTTTTTTGGCGACGGGGGAGGGGGAGGTCGCCAAAATAAATTTTCCGGGAAAAATTTTTTGGTACTAGTCGGGCACAACCACGAAAAGTCGGGCAATTTTACGAAAAGTCGGGCAATTTTCTTTCCGCCCCCCCCTAATTTTTTCCTTCCGGTACGCCCATGACTGTACCCCCAAAATGGCGGATTTTGGCCCTCGTGAGAAAGGCTAATTGGTTAAGACTATCCTTAATTTCCGTCTATACAAATTTCTCATACCCGTAGCTAATGATATATTCCACGTAAAATCATTTACATGCGCTTCTTTAGCCACGTACCACTCCCCCTTTTTAATGTTGAGCTTAATTGTGTCACAGAACAAAGATCCATACAGAAGAGCCACTTAAGTCGGAAGCTTTGAAGTTTCTGTCCTCGCGCACGTCGCATTACGCATGTTGGCCGCCACTTTCCTAGCCAGTAAATGACATTTTCTGGCCGATGAACACGCTGTACTGGCTAGCTGCTCCGCCTTCTGGCCAGTAAGCTGCATATTTTTGCATAAAAAAACGAGGACTCGTTGCACTGCTGAGTGATCTTCACTGAGCTTACTTACTTACTGATTGTGCTATGAACAGTGAGTTTGACGCAATTTGATTGGTTGTTCACCTCCGGATCGATACCCTTGCACTATTCACCTCCGGATAAAAACAAAATGGTTTGCCGATGATGATGTGTGTATGCTCGAATAAAATGGGTGCGTATGTTCGAGTAAAATGGGCAAACACGCCTTGCGTAAACGACATGAAATAACTCAAATGTTGAGTGGCAGTGTAGCCACGAATATAATTTGCGAGCCTCTGTGTATAAGGCAACTATATCTACCTGAAAAACAGAACAAACTTCTACATGTACGTTTCCAGCGAATTCTTTTCGTCTTGTTGGCTACAGAGAGTTTCAGAACGTTGAAGTATTCATTATATTTTTCAGACGGTTGAATCGTGCAAAGAAGCCCGCAAATTGAGTAACATATTATATTCACATCTCTAATAAGGATGCTTTCCTCTGACTCTTCGGAAACAGTATCAGAAAGGTTCGACTCAGGCACCATGCACTCGGGAATAAATAATACCTCCCTATAAGTAGGACAATTTCCCAGGAGTGGGTCCAGCAAGGTGTTTCTAGGGGGTGCTAGGTGAAAGCCAAGTGTTTCTTTACAATTCTTTAGAGGGGGTGGGAGAGCATTCAAATGAATTGGCTTCCTAACAACTCGAGCGCCGAAGGCGCAATCTCCTTAGGGGTTTCAGGAGTATGCCCCCAGGAAAATTTTGAAAATTAGAACCCTAGAAATGCCATTTCCTGTGATATAGGTATCAAATTATGAGCTTCAGTTTTACAAAAATTTTAAAATTTTAAAAATCGTCAAATTCTAAGATCAAGATCGTGCAAATAATTAAGCTAGATAGCAGATAGCATCAGTAGCGTAGCCAGCCCGACGATTTAGTCCCGCTATGTAAATATTTTCGTGTTCATTGACTGTGAAAACAATCAATTTCTAAAGAAATGAATAATGACAATAATTTTGAATTTACATAGCAGGACTAAATCGTCGGGCTGGCTACGCCACTGGATAGCATATTTGCTGTAATCTCTTGCCCGCTTTATTTAATTAAAGTGCCTATGCATGACACAAAATTTCACCCCAAATGTTTATTATTGCATTGTAAAGATCATTTAAAATTGCTTAATAATTTCTTTGCTAGAAATTTGGTAACTTGCTTCCTTTTCAAGATATTCAACTTTGTTTCATATGCAAATATCACCGGTGTGACATCACATCGCATGATGACATTTTGAAAACGCAATATTTTACCTTGATAAAATATTTTTACAAACAAATACACAGGGTTAATTACCAGTTATGAAATTAATACATATACAAGGGCAATTTCTAAGTTTTATAGATACGTATTCGTCAAGAAAACTGTACTTTTCTGAAAATCATTATGTGATGTGATGTTACACCGGTAATATTTGCATATGAAACAAAGTTGAATATCTTAAAAAAGGAGCAAGTTACCAAAATTCTATAAACGAAATTATTAAGTCATTTTAAGTATCTTTACAATGCAGCCATAAACCTTGGGGGTGAAATTTCGTGTCATATAGGCACTTTAATTATTTAACTAGTTTCCAATTCCCCTTATGCATACGAAACGCATCACGGCCACACAGCATGTTACAACGGTTTGTTTCGAGAAGTACTTCACATAAGCTAGGCAATTTGTCGCCGCAACCTATCGCTGAATGAACTCATGTGACTTGTCGCCTGACTGTACATACGAAGCGATTTGTTGCAACAACGTGTTGCAGCGATTTTTCGCCTAGCTTGTACAAACCTTCAAAGCCCAGGATGTCTTTGCCTCGTTGATGTAAACAAAGAACGGCATTACTGCAACTCGACCAGGCATGAAATTAATGTATATTGACACTATCAAAATTGTTCGAAGTGAACATCCTACGTTTTATTTGTTAATTGTCCTGAAAGTGACTTAATATTTCATGCAACGAAAAGATTTTAATTCCTTTACACAACATTTTTAACAGGTGAGTAGAATAATCCTATTTTATGTAGTGTCGGGTTGTATAACATTAGCTACTTTGGTACGGATCAATAGTGACTTTGAATTACAATGTGAATGTATTGCAATGAGTTTATGAAGTTTATGGTACGTACGGCTATGATTGATTTCTTTGACAAGTTCTGTAAGATAACTATTTGTACTTCAACAATTATATATTCCCACACTCAGAGAGATAGGAACGAAGGAGTATCGAAGTTATGCATCTGATAATATGCACCAATAATATTGGTCATTAACTAAACTGTTCAAATTTTTCAAAAGAAATTAACCATGCATGGACTTATATATTCTGCCTGGAAATATATCGTGATGAGTCGCAATATTGAATTAGAGACGAAGCCAGTACTAAAAACATTCATATTTACTATTCATAGTGCTCTTAATGTACATTAATGTCAATTAATGCTAATAAATGAATGCATTGCACTGCTGGATATGCTTATAAATACCGAATTTGGCCACAGTGCTCGCTTCTTGTTTAGTTTTAAAGCGGTTTGTGCGGTGGAGAACGGCCCACCCAGATTTTCCGACACTTCATTTGTGTCGAACTTCATTTGTGTGGGTCCGCTGCACACCGCTATTCCTTATTCTAGCCGTGAAAGAGTAGAGCACTATGAAATAGGATACACATTTATTAATTAAAGCACTGATGGGTGACGTGCGTGGGTGGTTACAATTTCATCAGTTAGGATAAAACGCGGATACCGGACGGACATTCGACTTATGTTCTAGTTAAACGTCATTTACAGTCATATATCCACGTTTTATATCCAAAAGAATAAAACGCGGAAAGGATTCAAAAAACTTCTTCAAGCTTTTATAAGTCAAAAAACTTCTTCATGACTTTATCCGTTTTATAGACAAGGCTTTATCCGTTTTATGACTTTATCCGTTTTATGACTTTATCCGTTTGATACCCAAATTGTCAGAGTTATCATAATAGTTTAATATAATAAAGTTAATGTTTACATTAAAATGTGGATTAATTAAACGAATATTGTGCAATTTAACGGAAATTGCGAGGAAATTGAACGAATTGCCAGGGAAATGATAGAAAATATTAGCAATCCAACATTCAAGGCTTTCTAATTAGTAGCAAAATTGCTTTATAATAATTTATCAATTAGTCTGTAATTCTGAGTGAGAAAACGTCTAAGCGTAAACAACGAATGGAACATGCCAGGAATTTGGAAGGAAATTTTATAAAAAGGGATGAGAAAAGGAACTTGATTTTGAGCGAGCAGACGCGCTGCTTTAAATATTTTATACTAGATACTTACTCTAACCATAAACAATCCAGAAGACATGTCTTATGGATTGTCTAAGCTCTAACCAATAATGCGTAACAATTGTATGCGCAAACATTGAGTATTACACTGGAAGTTTTCTTCGTATAACTAGTTTCATATTAAGTTCTCTTTCTCGACAACCGGTTTCGCATTTCATTTCGATTCAATTTTTCTAATATAAAGAATTCTTTTGTAGAATTTCTAGCTTTAATATTATAATACCCAATAGTTTATTAGATTTTATATTATATTATATATTAGAGTTAATCAATATTAGTACGCATGTCGCACTCCTAACCATGAACTATATGGTACGTACTTTATTGTTTAGTTTACAGTACATTAGGTACTTATATGTAAATGTTTTCATATATGCCTGTTTGGTATTTGTTGTTATTGAAATATATTATTATTATTATAAATATCTCGGCGAGTATTTACCCCCCCCCCCTTTTAAATAACTGCCACCATTGAAATCCTCATAAAATAACCTTTCGAACGGGGGGGTCAAGTGCCGTCAAAACATTACACAAAGCGAAACAATCATATATTTACTCACCGCTTGGCCAAATACCCCTTGAACTTTTCGTCATTTGCGGAACGGCTATACGTGTAAAATACTCTCTGTATTCAAGCGCTTTCGTGTAGAAAATTTCGTATGTATACGCCGACTAGAAATATTTATTTTGAATTTTTCAAGATACCGGGTTTTACTCGCACTTGCGTACATTGCGCAATAATTGGCCAATAAGAAGCTCCTTTGGCCGGGATGACGTCAAACTCACGCGTGTAGGTGCAATTTGACCTTGCGAATCCATTTCTGGCCTTTCCAGGGTCATACGATACAAACGCCGCATTGTTTTGACGGTTTTGTTTTGGGATTAATTCACTTCGAGCTCACAGTCGGACAAGAAATGGAAATATATTGATAAAAGATACAGATTTGTAGATTCAGGGTTGCAAATAACACTCCAAAAACACTATTTAATGGGGATTCGAACAAGACTATTACAAAGACGATATGTTCGATGGGGCCGAAGTTATTTTCGGCGAAAGGTATGGCTAGTCTATAATAATCTGTCTTTTTGTTCAGACAATTGCGTAATTTGATACAATATGATCGTTTTGACTTTCAAAGGCCCATAAATCGTTACAATACTAATAATGATTATAACTATCGTTTGGAACTAGTTGATATTTTATTTCTGAATCGAATGGTGGTATTTCTGTCTTCATAGCATGCGCTGAACCGAAAGTATGAAATTTCGAGCCGTCGATCGCTCGCGATCGACGAAAATTGGGCCTGTTGAGAAAGAGTTTTAAGTTCTTTGTATGTTTGCATGGCGAAAAATATAATAGTTTTGTTTGTGGAAACACCACTTACTAAATTTACGTGGTGTTTCCACAAAGGAAACTATTAGTTGCTGCCGAGCGTAGCGAGGCAGCTCCCTATTCTTGACGTTACATGACGTTCTTGCTTTTTCGTGCCCAGTCCCCGGCCGAGTTATATTGGGGAAACATACTCAATCCATGTCAGTCCGTCAATCCATGTCAAATTTTTCGGAAATTGTCGTCAGCTCGAGCATTCGACGACTCTTTGTTTTTATTCGATTTTGATTCGATTTTATTTTGTATTCAGCTCGCATGATTGATTCTTCTCAGGATTTAATACAGTTTAATACGATGCAAAGGATCGACAATATCTTGAATAATTCATGGCGGATAGCTTTATTTCTTTCTGGTGATACTGTACATGAAGGCATTTATTTAGCAGTTGCTGTTTAGTGTTCGATATATAGGTATATTGAAACCAATATGATTTTATGAATTTGCAGTTCTAATAGCCCACTGATCGTCTTTATATTTATACAAGGAGTCAAAATGTTATTTTATTGTACATTTAGTATCTGAGATATGTCCATTGGTTAGCATTATATGTAATATACCGGCTTACATTCATGTATTGGCTTGCTCAGATTTCTACAATCTTAATCATTACAAATGAATGGTCATCTAAAGCTGACAAAAATGTCAACATTTTGTCAGATTTTGTCTTCTCATCAGCAGATTGTTCGGTTGTTCTGCAATAGGGGTAGCCTTGAAGGTACCATTAAAACAATAATCGCGTCGTATTCATGCGCGATTTAATTTCGCGCACCTTGTTCATATTCGCGCAGCTTTAAATTCGGGCAAGAAATTTTCCGTGTTCGTTCTTTTTGGTTTGCTCAATAGAACTATAATACTATACCACGCACATTTTCATTACCGCAACTACGATGCTCTTTGTAGTGATAGATTTCATTTTTCTTGCTAAGTAATTGTTTGTGATAACATTAAGTGATATTTGAGGATTCTTTGCACTGGTTTTATGACCAAATGACCTACTTATGGCGACAAAATTAAGAGACAAGTTATGCTTTGCATGGGCTGGCGATTTTGAATGCCTAAAGCGGTTTGTTAGCGAAGATCTGCAGCTCAATGGAACATGGTCTCAACCTGGCGGTGACAAAAAGCTATTTACCTTTGATGTTTCAGTAATAATATGGAAAAAGAATAAAAACTTGTTGTATCTTGATGGCGAGAAAGCGGGCGATGTTATGAAGGAATTATGCAAGCAGATATGTAAGCAGGACGAGGACATTTCAGTTGCTAAGCAATCAAGCATGCAAGATGTTTGTGAAGACCTCGAAAGTCTTAAGCTTGGCCAATTAACCAATTCCGAAGCGATCCAAGCTATATTGGAATCGATTTCTAACATAGGACCGGCAATTCGCCAATTTCAAGTGTTTATGGATAGAAATAAAAAGATTCCCGAAGATGAATTTCGGACTGAGTCAACAATTATAACGAACGAGTCTTTTGAATATGCAAATCGGGAAAACATCTGTAATGGTAACAAAGCTAAAGTATGCAGCCCTATTGTCTCGAATGAACTGATTAATCCTACCGAGAACAATGGATGTGATCATACAATACCTAATGAAAATGCCTCTACTTCATTTGAAAGAGTAGAACCTATAGAATTGTCGAACGATGTGTCTACTGCATCTCGTCCTATATCAACTAATGATTCAATTGGCGCTGAACAAACTAAAGTGGAAGGAGATCAGGTGACATATGCAAAAGTAGCAGCATCTTCTCCAGTCTCTAAAAATCGTAAATCTATGGCAATGCCTAAAATGAACAAAATACCCACATCTAGCCCCCAGAATTCACAACGTGAAATTGACGAGTTGTCTAGTGACCTCGATGGCTTTATTGGTGTCAAACGAAATAGAAGTAAAACCAAGAAATTTCTCGTAACAGGTATAGACGAGAATGTGAAAGAAAGCCAAATCTTATCTTTTCTTAATAAACGAAATATAATCCCGACTTATATTTCCATTTTCAAAAGTCGACGCAGGGGAACAATCTCATCTAAGATCCATGTTCCTTCGGCCGTCAGTTCCCTGCTTCAGGAAGATAATTTCTGGCCTAAATACATAAGTTGTAAGCCATGGAAATCGAAAGAAACACAAACTATGTGGTCAAAGAAAAGTAGCACCCATCTTGGGAAATATTCAACCTACGTATAATGGCTCATATTCCAGTTATAATCTCATCACGTAATTATAGATATAAACGAAATAG
>CACRXK020003303.1:0-37027 GCA_902702795.2 Paramuricea clavata | reverse complement strand
AATTAAGGCCGCAAACCTCATACGTTGGTTCTCTGAATTGAGCGATGATGTTTGTTTTTAAACTAGTTACATCTAAAATATATTAATTTATTCAATCAAGGGTTTCATATGACGTATTGACGTCACGTGAGGGCAAGGGTGCGTGGCGAGTGTAAAGGAGGGCTTTAAAAAGTAATTTGGCTTTTAGATAGATAGATAGATAGATAGATAGATAGATAATGTATTTAAAATTCACCTTGCAGCTGGACAGCTAAATTGCGTGATTTACAAGAGTATATAAAACATTATTTAAAAGATAGAATATGGGTTAATTAGGCATATTTACAAATGGTCATTAAAACGCTTAGTACTAAAAATTACATTAACTTAAGTTACTAGACATAGGAATAAAAGTTTTTTTAAATCTTTTTGTATTAGTTTTCGAATCGTTCAAACAGTCTATTGTTCCTAAGTTGGTAAACCGACTCATGTTTGGGAGGCAGTAAATTATGCAGTTTGTGTGTCGTATTGTTAGTAATATTTGTAAAAAGTTTGTTACACATTTCTTCGCGTCTTTGGAACAAAACAAAGTTTGAAGATTGAAATATTCTAAAGTTTCGCTATATGAGTTCGCGGGTAAAATGATCTTCAGTGCTCGCTTTTGTACGGTCTCAAGATCTTCTGACAGGAAGGATGGGATTGAGTAATGGAAAACCGGGGGACAATATTCCAAAATGGGCCTGATAACTGTACAGTAGAAGTTTACAATGTCTTTCGAACTGACTTTTGCGCGCTTAAGTAAGATAATGAAGTAAAGACGTTTGTTAGCTTTTTTGATGACTTCGTTAATGTGGTTAGTCCATTTAAATTAAGGTTACTAGAGATGGTGAGGCCTAGAATTTTAGCGTTTTGGACAACCGGCAATTTCTTCCCGTAGACTGTAAGAGGGTCGAAGTTCTGTTTCGTGGATTTAAAGTCGATTTGGAGTTCATTACATTTATCTGCATTAAGAAGTAGTCTGTTGGAATTCGACCAGTTTTCTACTGTGGTAACAGCGTCTTGGGTTTTGCTGGTATCGCCTTTTTTAACAACCTCAGAAACGGTTGTATCATCGACATACTTCCAAGTAGATACTTCAGTGATTTTAAGATCATTGATCATCCATAGAAAAAGCCAAGGCCCAAGTTTCGTGCCTTGAGGGACACCAGCCGGGACAGCACCCCACTCTGAAACGCAGTCGGTTGCGAGTTTAACTCTTTGTTTTCTGTCCAATAGAAAATCAATAGTCCAGCGTACGACTGCCTTCGGAATTGGTAATCTGGAGATCTTATCAGCGAGTATACAATGGTCAATAAGGTCAAACGCTTTTTTATAGTCAAACAGGGCTACTCTGACTGCTGCGCCAGTGCCATCAGTTGATTGGGACCAATTGTGGATCATTGATATCGCTGCCATAGATGTAGAGGATTTTGGTATCACTCCAAATTGGTTGGGGTCGATTTGACACAGAATAGCTGGCCCAATGTATTTAGAATCAACGAATTCTTCTGCTACTTTAGAAAGGGCTGGGGTGAGGGATATTGGTCTTAAATGTTTACAAATTTCGGTTACCGGTTTCGTTTTTATGATTGGAACAACATCAGCTGCTTTCCACGAGGCAGGGAGTCGTTGTTCATTAAAACTGCTGTTGAGAATCGAACTGACAGGCTGGGCGAGGACTTCTGCATATTCGCTTAACACCCAATTCGGAACACCGTCTGGGCCTGAGGCTTTTCTGGGGTTAAGGGACGCAAGCCCTTTATACACATCAAATTCGTCGAGATGGAGGACAGAGTCATTTGGATCGTAGGAGGGAAGAGAAGTAAGAGGTTGGTAAGTTTTCATGGGGTCTAGGAAGGCTGTGTTTATGAGATTTGCAATCTCATTTGGAGACTTCCGGTCAATATCGTCAATGTAAATTTGGTTATATAGATCTTCCGCTCCCGTTGAGGGGGTCATACCAGCAATCTGTTTTACTTCTTTCCACCAACGACTTGGTTTTGACTTTTTTAGATGTTCAACCTTCAACGAATAAAACTTTTCACGGCATTTTTTTCTTTCGCGATTAACTCGGTTGCGGTAATACCTAAACAGTTCGTTATTGCCTTTAGAAAATGCTGCTTGGCGTTTTTTTATAAGAATCTTAAAATTAGCTGTGATCCAAGGGGGATCATTCACATGTAGTGTTATTCTTCTTTTGGGCATTAGGATATTGATACCCAGGTTAATAAGATCAGTGAAAAGCTCAAGTTTTTCTTCACAGGTTTCGAGGTGATTTGGGATGGACCAATTACAGGAGGTTAGGTATCTTCCGAGTTCGCTCTTTTTACTGGGACGCATGTCTTTACTTATGACGACCTTTCGGCTACCTGATTTATCGCATCTGTTTTTAGGGTTTAGAATGACCACATTGTGATCTGAGAGGCCAAAGGAAGGATGTTTCTCTACAGAGTCTTTAGCGTAAAACGAGTTTAAGTTGGTAATAATTAGATCAAGGGTCTTGTCAGCTCTGGTAGAAACATTGACCATTTGTTTGCATTGAAACTGGTTCAGTAGACGGTTAACTTTTAATTGGTTGAAGTCTCCTGCTAACATTAGATAGACCACAGCCTGGATAATCGCTTTCAATGGTGGTAAGTGATATTGAAAGGTAACTGAGCATTTCATGATCATCGGCGCGTGGTGGGTGGTATATTACGCCAATTACAAGACAGGTAAATCCACGGGGTAATCTTTTGGGAGTAAGACGTACCCAGAGAACCTCTAACAAGGGATGCTGTAGATGGTCTAAACATTCAAAGGATATTGAGTTCTTAATATATAAACCCACACCTCCATGACAGCCCACTGAACGGTTTTTGAAGATGAAATTATATCCATCTACATAAAGACACGATTCGTCGATTGATCCATGGAGCCAAGTTTCGGTGATACAAGCAGCGTCTGGATTGTGAATTTTCATAAAACAAGAGACTTCGTCAATTTTAGGGGTGAGTGACATGGTGTTTGTGAGTAAAATGTTGGGCACGAACGTCTTTTTGTTCTCATTTTGGGTTTTAAATGAGACAGTAATTAAATTACCGTGTGTTGTTGAGGGTATTTCATAAGATTTGTTAAAACTTCTGTTTGTGATTCTAACCGTTATGTTTTGTAGGTTTTCCTGATAAAGGGGGATATGTCATGGGTTTATGATCGTGGATGTTCAGTATGTCAGCGGGGGCCAAGTAAGAGCATTCATCAGTGGGGGGAGGGGGAAAGGAGAAATCATAGGCCAGGGGGAATGGGACAAAAAAGGTGACCTTGTGTTGTGTCTCGTATCTGGTTGAAAAGGGGGAGCACATTGATAGATAGGGGTATGTAGGGAAGAACTTGGATAAGCAGTGGCGTTCATCCTGGGTCTGGGAGCCACTATACCATGAGAAAAACCGATATGAGAATAATCACATCGATCCCATTTCAAACAAAAACCATTCCTTCGTAGAAAAGCACAGGATATTTTGTGTTTGTCACGACCAAACTCTTTATGCTGAAAATCACAACGGTTCCCTTTAGCGCACCATCCTCGCCTGGATAGAAAGGGGCAAGGGATAGAGCTTTTGGGAGAGTTGACGTACTTGTTATTTTTATCTTCGTTACTGACGCGGTTAAATTTTGTTTTCGAGTTTGAATTCCCGTTCTTGGGTAAGTTAATTTCTTTGTTCTGGGCGATTAAGGGGTTTGGCAAAGGCTCGTCTGCCATAAGATCTACTTTCTGTTTAATTAGAGGATTAGGCTGGGATTCGTCTTTACCCGCGAATTCGTCAATTAGGATGTTTCAAATTCGTTCGGTTCAGTGGTTTTCGTGTAAACGAAAGACCAAAACGGACGAATTTCAGCCCGGTTCCAAATTCGTCCAACTAATTAACTAATTTACATAAGATGCATTGACGGCCATTTTGTTTCCTAGCTCTTTTGGTTCACTTCATTTCAATGATTGACTCCCACTTGAGTCCAAATATCACACGATTGAAACTATATATTATCTGTATTTCTTTGCACAATTTCGCAGAACTTCGTTTAATTATAGGAAACTGATTTTGCTATGCAATTTTTAAGTGGTTAAAAACGTACTATATGACTGCATGTGTCTCAATTTCAACCTTTTCGAAGATGTTTTAACTCATTCTCAGTAATATATGCTTCATTCAATGGCTTTTGGCTTTCCTTCATCTTATTGAAAATGATCGCTTTTCAATTATCGCTTTTCTGTAAAAAATATCGCTTTTCAAAGACAGTCCTTTATATAATATATGCTTGGAAATATATAATATATGTATTTTTTCTGTGTTGGTGTAGTGTACTCAGGTGAATATGATATTTATGATATTTATGGTGTTACTCTGAGTGCATATCCACACCGGGCGAGCTTGAAAAATATGCCCGGCCACGATGGGATTCGAACCTACGACCTTTGGAATACTAGCTCAATGCTCTTCCAACTGAGCTACGCGGTCAGGACGGTTCGAGTAAGTGATATTTCGGAACAGAATCTAGTTCCTTCAATACCAATGTATTCAAGTAATATGAATTTTTTCTGTGTTGGTGTAGTGTACTCTACCCTGGTTGCCAGAGGTTCTGTATCTTTCGCCTTATTCCCGCTCGTATATTTATTTTACGCGAGGCGAAGAGAACCTCTGGTGGCACGCGATACAAATCTCTCTTCCATGCTGACGTTGCCGTTTGAGAACTTGCAAAACCAGTTTTATATTTTGTGACGTTTTTAAACTTCCGGGTTTGTCATACTACCAAAATAGCTCTCTTCAGACAGCCTTGTCTAAAATACTAAAAATACTGTATGCAACATGTAGATTATTCTCGCAACGCACAAAGCAAAAAGCACACTTGCTGATTGTGGAATGCCGTTTGTATTAGGTCTATTTATAGCGCCAAAAGTGAAAGAATATAAACGTATAAATATTTATATATACGTGTGCAATGGAGCCAGTATGGTTGTCCTTGACAGACAACGGAAAAATATTGGCAAAATAAATCATATTAATAACTATTAAAGTCAAAGAATTGCCAAAATTTAAAACCTTGAACGATATAAAGCAAGTGACCGACACTTTATATTTTACAAGTATTACTACTGTAATGGAGTGAACTGTCATGCCGTCGACTCAAATCATGCCGCGATGGCACTGCAGCTCTTCTCCAGCGCAGAAAGTCTTTTTATAGCGGAACAAACGAAGTTAAACTCAAATAACCCACACTCAGTAAAGCATTTTAATACGTTCGTATTATTTCTGTATTTTGTTTACATCATGTCTCTGAGATTTATAAACAGGTTTTTTTGTCTAGCCAATCACATCACTTCATGTGACTGCTAATTATAACTAACCAATCATGTGCTTGGTACAAATTTTGTACCAAAGGAAGTGAGATTTGTATCGCGTGCCACCAGAGGTTCTCTTCGCCTCGCGTAAAATAAATATACGAGCGGGAATAAGGCGAAAGATACAGAACCTCTGGCAACCAGGGTAAGTGTACTCAGGTGAATATGATATTTGTGGTGTTACTGTGAGTGCATATCCACACCGGGCGAGCTTGAAAAATATGCCCTTTGGAAAAGGTCGTAGGTTCGAATCCCACCGTGGCCGGGCATATTTTTCAAGCTCGCCCGGTGTGGATATGCACTCAGAGTAACACCACAAATATCATATAATATATGCTTAGAAATATATATTATATGCTTGGAAATACCAGATTTATTTCTCGTATTGAACAAGATATCTCACTAGTTCGCTGCGCTCACTCGTGAGATATCATGTTCAACACTCGAAATAAATCTGGTATTTCCGCGCACCCATGCATTATTCTCTATTTCTTCAACGATAATAAGGGCCATATAAAGAATACCTGGAAAGGTATTAATAGTTTACTCTCTAACAAACAAGAAACAGACTCAAACTACGAAAGTTCCGGTTGGCAACACTGAGATCAGTGATCCAGTGGAGGTGAGTAATGTTTTCAATACTCACTTCACAAGCATGCATAGAACCCAAATTAGCGGCTGAGATTGATTCTTAAAATGAAGTGAAACAAGCATGACTGAAATTCTAAAATTAGTTGAGACGCTTTCTACGCGAAAAGCATTTGTTTTTAGACCCTTAGGACATTCCACATTGACTGCATTATATTATTGTACCATTGGTGCTATACTAATGAATGGTATTCTAATATGGACAATGGATTAATTGATAGAATCCTGATCATTGACCTTAAGAAAGCTTTTGATAAAATCGATCATAATGTTCTAATAAAAAAGCTCTCGTGCTATGGTTTCAGTAACAATACTCTTGCCATTTTTCCTTACTATATTTCTGAACTATAACTGAAGTTACTGTTATTAATAATATATCATCATAAAAATGCAGTTTTCATTGTGTGGTCCCACAGTATGGGATCTATTTTGGGAGCACTTCTATTTCTAATATGTATAAGCGATCTACCAGATTGTAATTTCAAGTCTGACTGCCGTCTTTTTGTTGATGACACAAATTTGATATATGTGGACAAAGACTACAACCAAGTTTTCTCTGCCATGAACAGAAACTTAAATATCCTAAAAAGTTGGCTCGATTCTAATAAACTAAGCTTACACGCTCTTAGAATTAAATGTATGTTTATATATCCATGCACGCGCCACAAGTTAGCAACCATACATAATCAACCTGATAATTCGGCTAATCGACCGATAATATTAAGCATGTTAAAACATACAAAAGCTTAGGCATAATTGAATTGGATGAGCTCTTTTCTTGGGATGAACATATAATCACGATTACCGAAAAAGTAACCAAGGTAATTGCAGCTATCTGGCTGTTAAAATTATATCTCCCACTGTCAGTCCTCGTCATAATTTATAACTCGTTGATCCAACCACATTTTGATTATTGCAGTAGCGTCTGGGGCAATGAGCTGCACGGATTATTACACGGGTCCGACTATACTGTTCGGTTAAGATTTTGAATTCTATATAAACTGCAGGGATAACCTAGAAAAAAGACGTTCTTAGAAATTTGGGTCTTATAATGTATAAAACAATCAACAAAGTGATAACCGTTATCTTTCAAGTTTTTTACTTTTTTCCAAATAATGAAATTATACTAAAACAATTATTCACCTCAGGCTCGGTAATTATCGTGAATACAAACCTCGACTTCGTCTCGGTTTCTATTCACCGATAATCACCTCGCCTTCGGCGAACAATTGTCGAATATTCTGTACTTTTGTCATGATTGGCAGCTGTCTTTGCATTGACATTCCCCACGCTTAATCTTCCTTGAAATTTCACAGCATGCACTTATTCCTGCATTTTACAGAAAAAAATCCAGACTTATTTTATTACTCTCTCAGATCAAAAGAGAAAAATTCAAAATCTAAAAAAATGTTTCCAATCTTTGTCAATCTTTAACGATCGGAAGTGAATCATAGAAAAGTAAAAATGTATTAGTATTTTTTCGAGAGAAATTTGAAACTTGCACTCAATTCTCTTTGTCTTCCAAATCATTTGTGAGGATTGAAAATTTTCGGTCTGCTATGCGAAAGAATTTCCCGTCTTTTGAGCCAAGAAAGCGGACACAAGGAAAATCAACCAGAGTATAAAACGTTTAATAAACTTCCTATTATTGATTTACAAAGAGGGTATTAATAGGTTTTGCTGAGCGTGAAATGCATTAATATATTTTCAGCGAGGCATAGAAATTCTATGTGCCGTTTGTCATATAATTTCAAGAAGTTACTCGGGACGTTTCCATGAGAAGCGTACGGAATGGTTTGCCGCGGGTCGTTTTAAAATTTGAACCCAGAGTATATCGGCTTTGAACTGCAAAAACCTATTGTAAATCCTCTGTAAAAGTTCCATTTTTTTCCAATTGGACAAATTCAAGAGACTCACAGTACTATTTAAAACAAATGTATATAAAAAAGTAAAGATGATGGACTTACGGGCAAATATGATAGAGAACGTGTCAGATTGGCCTATCGAAATCATAGTATTAAGCTGTGCAGCTGTGAATTCATCCAGCATTTGGAACACCAGAAAAATCCACAACGAAATCATGATGATACGAAAGAATTTCATATTGAAGAGATGAATTTCAACTAGTTCAACTGATTTCCAGATGGGATAAATGTAATACGACCGTGCTCGATCGTACGACTCATTCGTGAGAAATAATGGGTTATAATTGGTTGGTTTAAGCCAGCACAGGTGTTTATAATATATATGTCATTTAATGCTACAAACATATTTGAAACGCATTAGTCAGGCATTTTTTATTAAATTACCATATCAGCAGGTTTCTTGCACTTTGCCAAAACCATGACTTTCCGCTATCATTTTTAAAGTTTCTCCCTCAATCACGCTATTTAGACCTTACATTACTGAAATACAATATGGATTTATGATATACTGTTATAACCTCACTCCGTAAGACATAATTTAAATTTGTCACCTAATCATGCCTAATGTATAATGCTTATATATTAGTTGAAGCATTTTGCAGACATTTTTGAAGCGTATTATACATAAGTAAAAAATGGGGGCATTAGTTGATTTGGCATTTAATTTAGACGACTTCAAGTTCGGTGAAACGTTGTTGCTTATGGTAGTATGGGAGGGAAAAACAACTCTCCAAATGTTTTATTGCACGTTTTCGGACATTGCAGCTGTTGTTTTTTACCTTTTCACAAATATTGTCAAACTGTCGCAGAATTGTCGTGTCGGAAAGTGCTGTGCAGAAATTCATTGCTTTTAAATAATTTGCAATAAATTTTCATTTTCAGAATTCAATTCTCAACAAACTAAATTCCAGTTGCATATTTTTGCGATAGCAGATCTAGACCAGTTAACATGAGAAATTGTATGCTATAAGCAGGATGCATGGGGACTTGTATTCGTCATAAAATTTTATTTGCCATGCTAGGCTGTTTGAAAGTTTCATGAATCTTCGATGTTGTTCAAATAGCTGCACTTGAAAACAAAATTATTTTAGTGTGTTTAAGGGGCTATAGGGCTCTTAGTCTGTAAATGTTCGATATGACAAGCATCGTTTACTTGGAAACCAACTCAATCTCTTTATCAAAACATTAGTGTAAGGTTTTTTGTCTGACAAACTTCATTTCCCTCGCAGAGTTAATAATTTGAATTTTTCGATCAAATATTTACAATAAATTTCTGTTGTATTAAGTGCACTTTTGGCCATGAGGGACACCCTAACGCCTGCGTAATAAATATAGTCCTTATCCATTAGTCCCATTCCCTGTCCATCCTAAATATCCTTTTGAATTCTTAAAGGACTGTTAATGACTTTTGCTTAATTGTACAGCACACGTTTTCAATATCAGCAAGACCGAATATTTAGATATCTCGCTTTGCACCTTTAGAATTCTTAAAGGACTGTTAATGACTTTTGCTTAATTGTACAGCACACGTTTTCGATATCAACAAAACCACATTTTTAGATATCTCGCTGGCACTAACCATGCAGAAAGAAATTATGTTTGTTTTGAAATGTCTGTCTCAGGCATGTTGCAAAGTGATAACTGAGGCTAACTTCCATATCCCGTACGCAAATTTCATCAGAGTATAAAGACTTTATATAACATAAGTATATTTTCAGGAGTCGACCTATCTCCAAAGCATCCTTCACACTTACTCAAACTTACTCAAACATTTTGGAAAATTTCAATTATTTACATGCAAACGTCGAAAATAATTTGAGTACTTCTTCGCGAGGTCGCTGGAAAAAAACTGGTTTTCGTTGGATTGTATATAGGCTGAGACGAGCCGAAATTCAATCCATAGTTGAAGGGTATATTGTAGATGGAAATTATCGAGTGGTAATTTATATACATTTATTAGACTATATTCTGTACTTTTGTCATGATTAGCAGTTGTCGTTGCATTGACATTCCTTTAATATTTTCCTAAATGATTTAGAGGTGGACATAGACGGTGAGAACGCTCTTTTTAAATATGCGGACGATTCAAATATAATAGTGCCTGTTTGGAGTGACGGTCCTGATACATCAACAGATACAGTTGGACAATTCCTGAGATGGTCTGACGATAATTTTATGACTTGTATCCCTGGTAAATGTAATAATAATAATAATAATATTTAATATTTATATTGCGCAAATTAACATGTTATAGTATATGATCAAATGCGCATCACAAAACATAATTACACTAAAATTATTCTATGCTGAATGGTTACTAACTAAAAATATAAAGAAGATTATATAGATTATATGTTACATGAAGTATTTACATTAAAGGCTTCTTCAAAATAATAAGTCTTAACTAATTTCTTGAAAATACTAAAGTTATGCAGATTTCTAATATACATAGGTAATTCATTCCAGATTTTTGGAGCGGAGGTTACAAATGCTCTGTCACCGAGTGTTTTCTTTGTTTTTGTGCTGTAGTCTTCAAGCAGTGTGCCTTCGTTAGATCTTAGACTATAGCACGATGTCTTTCTTACTTTTAAAAGATCGACAAGATAGAGAGGTGCATACTGATGGATACATTTAAAAGCAAGCATGGCAATTTTGAACTTGATCCTTAATCGAACGGGAAGCCAGTGTAGTTTGATGAGAGTCGGAGTGATGTGATCATGTTTAGGGATAGAACAGATAAGACGTGCTGCTGTATTTTGCAGCCGTTGTAGTTTAGACAGATGTACATCTGTGACACCAAATAGAAGACTGTTACAGTAGTCTATCCTTGACATTATTAGTGCTTGGACCACAGACTTTCTATCTTGATAGCTTAAAAACGTTCGAATACGTCTAATGTTATGAAGATGATATACTACAGATTGACAAGTCTTATTTATATGATGTGACATATTAAGATTGTTATCAAACCATACTCCGAGATTTCTGGCACACGATACTACTGGAACACTATCTTGACCAATGACAATACTAGAGATGTTAACCTTTTTGAGCTGAGCAGCAGTTCCAATTATTAAAAACTCTGTCTTCCCATCATTCAGTTTAAGCTTATCAACTGTCATCCAAGTCCTGATATCCTTGATACAATTCTGTAGTGCACATATTACATCAAGCTCATTAGTAGCACCGTCCGGCTTAAAAGAAAGGTATAATTGAGTATCATCAGCATACGCATGCACGTCTGGCAGGTGACACTTAACTATTTCGAATAGCTTGCTTGCGTAGATTGTGAAAAGCAACGGACCGAGACAAGAGCCTTGAGGAACACCATGAGGGAGAGAGAAACTTTCGGAGTAGTTACCATTTATTAGCACACGTTGAGATCTGTTAGTTAAGTAGGATTTAAACCATTTAAGGGCAGTACCTGTTATTCCAAAGCTGACCTCAAGACGACGTAATAACACTTGATGATCTACAGTGTCAAATGCAGCACTCAAGTCTAAAAGTACTAGTAGTGAGACTCTTTGTTGGTCCATAGAGCACATGATGTCATTATGTACTTTTAGTAAGGCTGTTTCCGTACTATGACCAGCTCGATATGCTGATTGTAGGATTGGGTATATATCTGAACATTTAATGTGTTCAAGTGTCTGGTCACTTACAGCTCTTTCCGTCAGTTTAGAAACAAACTGGAGATTACTTATTGGTCTTAAATTTGATAGCGATGCAGGTTGACCAGTTTTCTTGAGCCTTGGATCGACAAGGGTGAATTTCCAAGCAGAAGGAAAATAACCTAGCGAGAGGGAGGAGTTGATCATGCAGGTAATAACAGGTAGCAATTCATTTAGACTCTTGACCACGAGTGATGTAGGCATACGATCTAGGGCGCAACTCTTCTTCGCTGATTTCTGAATAAGCTGGGACACCATGTCAGTTGAAAGAACCTCGAATTTCTCCAGACTTTGATTAAAACCAAACTTAGGGTCATTTATTAGTCGAGAACTATCACATTGATCAATAACCACAGCGTCAAGCTCTTTACGAGTATAGAAAAAATGGCCAATGTCATTCGCAAGTGATGTATCGTCAGAGTAATCAGGGAAGCACACTTCATCCTTCGGGTGGAGGAGGGCATTTGTTGCTCTAAACAGTCTATTTTGGTCATTTCCATTTTCGTTGATAAACTGTGCGTAGAACTCTCTGCGCGCCTTATTGCTGATGTACGTAACATGATTTAAAGAGATGATTTTTAAATGTAAAGAGTTTATCATCCGGAAGAAGGGATATAATTAATTAATGATCAACTTGACAATGTTTATAATATACCCCAATGCAAAGAACTTCCCATTTTAGGTACTACTTTTCAAGACAATATCAAGCTCACCAGTCATGTGCGAGGTAAATTGGTCAAAGCAAACCAGGGCGTAGTAAAACACGGGCGGTGAAACGCGCTAATATTTGCCTGATCCATGTGTGATGCACGGGAGACTGGCGCGAGCGTGCGAAATGCGCGGATTAAGCGGGATTTTTAAAGATGAAGCGAGGCAAAAACAAGAGACAAAAATATTTAAAGGACAATCAAAGAGTGCAAATTGTAAGGTAAATTTATCCTTAAAATGGAAAAAAATTAACTTGTTATAAAATAGAGACTCTGGCAATTAATTAGTATTGCAAATTACATCGCTGGAGTTGGAAAAACATTTTTAAAATGTGAAATTATTTGAAGGCATAGCGATTTTATCATAAAATATATTTACATTTTTCAGGCATTAACTTCAACCCTTTAAATTATCTATAATTAGTTATACTTTCGACCTGAAAAGGTTAGAAAATGGGCTTTTGTGGGATTTTTTTTTAATTCAAAGATTTATGACCAGGTCACTTGCGTAATTTACAATGACACAACTTGTGATCTTGTTTTGATAAAGTTAGAAAACAATTGTCAATTTAGAAAACATTGGAAACATTTTCATTAACATATTCAGGCATTCAAATGCAATATAAAAGTTAAGGAAAATATTCAATGATAAGGAACAAGCAGAAAATTCCGTTTTTACTATGTTAAAGGTTGTTTTATTTCTGTTTTCGTACTTACAATATGCAACTGAAATGTCCGCCAAAAGACTCCAAATTGCATAATGTTCACAGCGATGTCGCAGTTTTACAAGCGCGGAAAATTTTTGACCTTTAAATATTTCATGCACAATATATGAAAACTAGCTTCATTTTGATGTTTTTGGATAATCCACGTACCTAATTTTTTGCCAATCACCAAATGATAATGGGCTTTTTTAATTTTTAAACATTTTTTGCCTTTATTTTTGACATGCACATGCCAAAATCTACACAATGCCATATGGAATACAAGCAAGCGATGTAGTTTGTTGTCGCAGTTTTACAAGCGCGGAAAATTTTTAACTTTTAAATATTTTATGCACAATATATGAAAACTAGCTTTATTTTGATGTTTTTGGATAATTTAGGTACCTAATTTTCTGAAAATCACCAAATGATAATGGGCTTTTTTAACTTTTAAACATTTTTTCGCCCTTATTTTTGACATGTGCATGCCAAACCTATGCAAGCGTTAGTTTGTTGTCGCAGTTTTACAAGTGCGGAAAATTTTTGACCTTTAAATATTTCATGTACAATATATGAAAACTAGCTTCATTTTGATGTTTTTGGATAATTCAAGTACCTAATTTTTTGCCAATCACCAAATGATAATGGGCTTTTTTAATTTTTAAACATTTTTTGCCTTTATTTTTGACATGCACATGCCAAAATCTACACAATGCCATAGCCCATAGGGAATACAAGCAAGCGATGTAGTTTGTTGTCGCAGTTTTACAAGCGGGGAAAATTTTTAACTAGTTTAAATATTTCATGCACAATATATGAAAACTAGTTTTATTTTGATGTTTTTGTATAATTTAAGTACCTAGTTTTCTGAAAATCACCAAATGAGAATGGGCTTTTTAAAATTTTAAACATTTTTTTGCCCTTATTTTTGACATGTGCATGCCAAATCTACACAATGCCATATGGAATACAAGCAAGCGATGTAGTTTGTTGTCGCAGTTTTACAAGCGCGGAAAATTTTTAACTTTTAAATATTTCATGCACCGTATATGAAAAGTAGTTTTATTTTGATGTTTTTGTATAATTTAAGTACCTAATTTTCTGAAAATCATCAAATGAGAATGGTCTTTTTTGTTTAAACATACTTTTTTCCAGCTTGCTTCATAGGGTGTCAGATTTAAAACGCGAAGTGGAAGGCAATGCTATTCCATGTGTATATTTCGGCATGCACATGTCAAACTGAATAAGGGCAAACGTGTTTAAAAATTAAAAAAGCCCATTTTCATTTGGTGATTTTCAGAAAATTACGTACTTAAATTATACAAAAACATCAAAATAAAAATAGTTTTCATATATTGTGCATGAAATATTTAAAAGTTAAAAATTTTCCGCGCTTGTAGAACTGCGACAACAAACTATCGCTTGCTTGAATTCCATGTGTAGATTTCGGCATGTGCATGTCAAAAATAAGGGCAAAATAATGTTTAAAAATTTAAAAAGCCCATTATCATTTAGTGATTTTCAGAAAATTATGTACTTAAATTATACAAAAACATCAAAATAAAACTAGTTTTCATATATTGCGCATGAAATATTTAAAAGTTAAAAATTTTCCGCGCTTGTAAAACTGCAAAAACAAACTATCGCTTGAAAAAAAGAACTTGCTGTTTTTATCAATTTATGGCGCTTCATCTGGGCGAACTCGACAAAAATACATGTGATTGAACATACCCGATATCCAAACACACATTCCAGTTGCAGGGTTTACGACAACTGTCAACAGCCGTTTAAAAAATTTTGTCTTCGTCTTTTTTTCATCTTATAAACAAACACACGAACGAAGTTGTTTTGCAAAAACAATCGATCCTCGTGAGTGTGATCTCAGACTTATATCTACACTACAACATTCCCTATATAATCAGCCGTGATTAAGAATCCGAAAAAAAGATTTTGTCTATATAGTAATAGCACAGTTCCCAAATCCATTGCAATGTGAATTCAGTTCGAATTGTACCTTTTTCGCCCGTGTTTTACAGCGCCCTGAAGCAAACAAATGCTTGTACGTTATACGAACACTCAGGGCAGAAGGCTATAGCCAATGTGAGATAGATTATCTATTTAAGACCCTAGTAATCATGGCTAGAAATCCAATACAGTATGGCGGAAAAGCATGCATGCAGAGCGCAAATTAAATAAATTCAAAATGGCGGCAATGTATAGAATTGATAGAGGAAAAACTATATTTCTGTTTTTTTGTTTTATAACCTTACAAATTCTCACATGTGCACGTCTAAAACGTCAGTATATAACACAAATATTAATTAGAACAAATATCGCGACAAACTGACAAGGCTAAATGAGTTCCCTAGCTCGATAGCTTCTTACCTCTTATTCCCCATACAAGTGTCTATTAAATCCCAATAATTGGCCAAAGTTGGCCAAAGTAAGCCTTTATTTTGGAATAATCAGTTGGTTTGGCTGTAATGTGCACGTCTAAATACACTCGAGAATATTTATTCTTTGTTTTGCGAAGCCTTTTGGGACGTATCTTCGTCTTTAATGCACCTATCAATGTTAAGCCCCAGAGGGGGGGGGGTCGGGCATATATGGGGGATTTGACTTTTTGTGCAAATTTTCGATCAAAAGCCCCACTGTGGGACTGGAAATCTAAGTCAAATGTGATCAAATTCCCCACTGTGGGGCTTATATTCAAAACAACCTTATTATATATTCAAAAATATATTCAAAACAACACAATACCTTCAAAAAATGCAGCGACTTCGAATATATTTTAATATTGAAATATAACAGTCCTTGACCAAGACACAGAATAAAGACATACAGAAGTGTATCTTCTTATTAAAAGAGCGTAAGGGATTTTTTCAGTCCGCCATGTTCTTAGCAAGTGCCCTAAAGAGAGGCAGTCACCCCCCTGAAAACATATTGAAAATTTAATATTCCAGGGGGGTGAATGCCTCTCTTTAGGGCACTTGCTAAGAACATGGCCGCCAGCTATTTCGGTAAAAAAGGCCTTACGGTTTTGTAATGGAAGTTACACTTCTGTATGTCTTTATTCTGTGACCAAGACCACGAAAGCAGTGCTTCCATTTTCAAAAAACATAATTTTCTTCTAACCGTTCAAAATTTCCTTATTTTTGAAAAAATTCCTTAAAACTGATTTTATAGTAATTTACTAATTTATCTCAAATAACGGGGTATTTCTTGTTCTAGAAGAAACATAGACGTGGCAGGGGCTGTATTTTTGAAAAAAGAAAAGATTTTGCATCTCGCAGGACAGGATTTTCAGCATATTTTGAAGCGCATTTCCTTGGAAATTGTCGTATTCTTAGGATTTTTTTAGAAATAAGGCAATTTCCTTCACATTTCCTTCAATCTTCCGAAATTTCCTTCAGATTCGAATTTCCTGATAATTTCATTCAATTAGTTTATAAATTTCCTTCAAAAAGGAAATTTCCTTCAAAATGGAAGCGAAGTCATTCGTCCCAGGCTCACAACTTCCGGTCACAACTTCCGGTTTCAAATATTCACTCCTGATCGCTGAATTCAAATATCCCCACCCTCGGGAGGAAAATAAGGATCAAATTCCCGAGAGTGGGGAGACAAAGATCGATCAAATCCCCCATATATGCCCGACCCCCCCCCCTCTGGGGCTTAACATTGATAGGTGCATAAGTAGGTTCCCAAACGCCATAAAAAAGTGCGATTTAGTGCCGCAGAGTTGTTGTCAATCGATCGACCAAGCGCCGACATAAACACTGAACACGACATGAAAATCGAAGCAATACAATGCTTTCTTGTCGCCATTTTAGAACTGTTGTTATGGTTTTCATGGTGTTTACCGCTGCAACGTTTATTTGATCGTGGATGCAGAAATAAAAGCGCGAATAAGGGTTAAATTTGAAATTTGGCTTGGTAAATATACACTTTCTGTCTCGCTTTCTGTTGGGAATCAAATTTCGCAATTTACGAAATTCATCAATAAAGGTCAATAAAGAGGCATTTTACATATAAATTGTTTCTTATATATTTTTACAGTGTTGTTGTATTAAACATGTATGATATTCCGCTATTAGATTGCTATTTGCAATGGAAATTAGCAATTGCAAGCCCTTCATTCGCATATGCTAATGAAGCTCAATGTACGCAGGATATAGTTTTGACCTTTTGGCTTTAGATATTCACAATATATTTGCCGCGTTTAGTCTTGTTCTTGCTTTTAAAATCAGCTGTGCTGCACAGAACAAGACTCTTTAACTCGTTCAACTCCTTGTAGAAATGAACCGCAATGTTTAATACCAAGTAATTAATTTATGCAAATCCCCAATTTATGTAATTTTGAGCCTGCAGATCAAACCGCATACTGTATTGGATTTCTAGCCATGATCTACTATAACGTTTGGCCTGTCCGTCTACGGTTCTTCTCCAGCCGAATTCAATACTCTACAACGGTTTTTTGACAGATGTTTTAAGCGAAAGTATATATCAGAACCTGGAAATATTAGATATCTTTTAGAAATACAAGACAGAAATATTTTTAAAGCTTCTGTATATCAGAAGAGTGCCATAGTCGACTTGATACCAAGAAAAAAATCCACAAGCTACTCTTTGAGGACAATCTTTAGTCAGTATCCAAGAGTGAACACGGAACGTTTTAAATTGTCGTTTGCAAATAGATTAATTTTTAACTATAACCTATTCATATGATGTAAACTTTACTAATGTATTCTTAATATTTACTTGTAACATAAGTTATGTATTTTTATCTTTTGATCTTATAAAAAGACTTTTGAATTGAATTGAATTGAATTCCCCACGCTTACGTTTCCTTGAAATTTCAAAGCGCTTATTCCCGCACTTTACAGAAAAAAATCCAGACTTGTTACTCTCTCAGATCGAAAGACGAAAAATTCAAAATCTATAAAAGGTTTCCAATGGCTTTGCCAATCCTTCAACGATTGAAAGTGAACAATAGAAAATAAAAATCAATTAGTATTTCTCGAGAGAAATTTGAAACTTTCAAATCATTTGTGAAGATGGAAAATTTTCGGTCTGCATGCATGAGAGAATCTGCATGGCGTCTTTTGGGTTAAGAGAACAGACACAAGAAAAGTCATGATGTCTACCAGAGCCTATAAGAAACTTGCTTTTATTGATTTGCAAAGTGGGTATTACAAGTCAATAGGTTTTGGTGAACGTGAAATATTTTTGGTGAAATACATTTATTGATTTATTGATTTTTAGCGAGGCATAAAAATTGTATGTGCCGCCGGTTTGTATATATAATTTCAAGAAGTTGCCCGGGACGTTTCAATAAGAATCGTACGGAAAGGTTTGCCGCGGATCGTTTTAAAGTTTGAACCAAGAATATACTGAACTACAAAATCTTATTACAAATCCTCGGTAAACGTTCCCTCTTTTTATATTCGAAAAATTCAAGAGATTTTTAGTACTATATTTAAAAATAATTTATAAAAATGTTTAGCAGATCGACTTACGGGTATGTATGATAGGGAACGTCTCAGATTGGCCCATGGGAATCATAGTGTTAACCTGTCCAGCTACGAAGTCATCCATCACCTGAAACACCAGAAAAATCCACAAAGAAATCTTGATGATACGAAAGAATTTCATACTGAAGCGATGAATGTCAACTTTCAACTGAGTTCCAGATGGGATAAATGTAATATGACCGTGCCTCATTCGACGCATTCGTTAGAAATAATGCGTTATAATTGGTTGGTTTAAGCCAACACAGGTGTTTGTAATGTACATGTCATATCATTACTATATCCGCAAGTTTCTTGTATTTTGCCAAAACCATGACTTTCCGCTATAATTTTTAAAGTTTTCTCCCTCAATCAAGCTATTTTGACCAGTTATATTACTGAAATACAATATGGATTCATGATATACTGTTATAACCTCACTCCGTATATATAAACAGAATAATTTTAATTTGTCACCTAATAACAATAATAATTTAATAATTTATAAAGCGCTTTTTACATACTGCTATAATAATACATAATGCTTATATATTAGTTGGAGCATTCTGCAGACAATTTTTGAAATAAGTCGAAAATGGCGGCACGAGTTAATTTAGCATTTAATTTCGGTGAAACATTGTTGCTTAATTTAAAGTAGCCTAGTATGTGAGGGAAAAACCACTTTCTAAATCTTTATTGCACGTTTTCAGACATTGCAGCTGTTTTTTTTTTACCTTTTCGCAAATATTGCCAAACAGCGGCAGAATTGTCAAGTATATACTGTGGAGAAATTCATTGCTGTTAAATAATTTGCCAAAAAATTTCTACTTCTATTCTCAACCACTAATTCTATTCAATTCTCAACCACTAAATTCCAGTTCTATTTTTGGAAAGCAACTCTATAGTCCATACAGTTAACATGATAAATCGTATACGCTAAGCAGGAAGCATTGAGACTTGTCTTTGTTCATGAAATTCTATGTCCTATGTTTTAATAGACTGATTGACAGTTCCATGAAGAGTTGTAATTAACTAAAGTTAAGGCGAAAAGAGTTGTTCTCCCTTCAGAAATTTATAAGTATTCAATCTAGTTCAAATAATAAGTTCTTTGTAGGTTTGCATGGCGAAAAAACATATAATATTATTGTTTGTGGAAAGACCACGTAAATTTATCATGCAAAGCTAGTTCAAATAGCTGCTCTTGTAAACAAAATTAATTTAGTATAATCAAGCGGCTATACATACATACATACATAGGCTACAAAAATTTATTTAGGCACGCTGGCCTCAACAACTAGGAGCTGATTTCCATGAGGGGTGTGATTTGGAGAAATATACATTAAGAATACAAAAACAAAGAAAGAAGAATTACATATACAGTAGGCAACAGGACGAGCCAATTTTAATTGTTTGCCTGAAGTTGGCAAACTTTTAATATGAATTTTAGGGCATCCAAACATCGTTTTCATGCATGGAAACCAACCCAAACACTTCATAAACATATTCCCACAACGCTTTTTGTCTGAAAAATTTCGCATTCCTTGAAGAGTTTATTTGAATTTTTTATTACCAAACATTTGCTATAACTTTCAGTTGAAAGTGCACTTCTGAAATTCATGACTTTAAACCTGACAATCTCGTTTTAAGGCTAACAAACAGACAATATTTTGCTCTTAGCTGTTTATGATCTTAATGTGAGCAAAGCAGCTTGAGCAAATTGTAAGGTATATGTGATCATAAAGTTAGTCATAACTCAGACACTAACCTAACTCTAACCCTAGTTTTAACACTATCTATCTATTTAACCTACTTTTTATTGCCTCAGAATAACAGTCATGCCGCTGAAAATTCATTGTCTGGCACCGTGGGTTCAGCTGGGAATTTTCGCGCGCTTTTGTCTAGCTTTGCTTTGAAGTTTGTTTTATAAATTAAGGCTCAAATTCGAATTTTACTTTACATTTTTACAAATTTATTTTAGCTTTTGATATCATTTCAAGAACAATTAACCGGCCGAAAACGCAAAATAACAACATTTCTTGTACCAATATTTTTCTTAGTAATTTGTATGCGCTATTCGACACTTAGTCGCTGGCACGCAAATTTCTTTCGTATAGTGAGCAGAGATCTGTGTGCATGGTCGATGGAAATTCCGAAACTGCTATTCGATTCAACATGAAATTCTGTATAAAAAGCTATAGTCTCCCTTTTTTAATAAATAACCGAAAGGAGATATTCGTTCTTCATTACACTATAAAAAGCGATTTTATTAAGGCAGGCGCACGCTTGCAAGTTGCACGCACACTTGTCATTCGTGACCAATTACGTGCGACAAAAGTCCTAGTGTGCAGGGAAAATACTCAGGAATTTTGTCACTCGTGTCGCGAACAACAAATATATATCTAACATGTTTATATTTTCTGTCATTCGTGACAAAAAGTTCCTATAGTGTGCGGCAAACAGCTCATCGCAAATTTTCGCAGCAAAGAAGTGCGCACGCGTGATATTCCCCATAACAACTTGTTGAACTCTACAGATTTGTTACATTTTGTTCTAACAACTTGGTATTCTTCTGAAATTCAACAATTTGTCAACAAGTTGTGAGTGACAACCTTGTAGCAACTTGATAAATAACAACATTGTTACAACTTGTTGACAAGCTTGCTACAAGGTTGCTGAGCTCAGCAGACTTGTTAGATTTTTTATTGGATGCCATTGAAGGGATTCAAAAACTTGGGATGATCCAATAGTGTAGTCAGAACTAGTTATAACCCGTGCAGCTCTCTTTTGTAATTTCCATAATTTATCGATATGAGATTTGTTATTATCATTCCAAATAGTAGAGCAATAGTTAAAATGTGGTAAGACTAATGAGTTATAAATTGTGACTAATTCTTCTTGTGAAGCAAAGTCTTTAGCTTTTCGTAAAAGGGCTATGCTTCTTGAGATTTTTTTACACTGTTCATCATTGTGTCTGTTCCATTTTAATTGGTCATCAATTATGAGTCCAAGAACAGTTTTTTCCCTCACCCTTTTTATCTGATGTTCGCCATATAGTATATTTGGAGTTTCGAGGATTTTATCTAACCTTTGTTGTGATCCAATAAGCATATAGTCAGTTTTCGTAAGGTTTAATGTTAACTTATTACTTATTAGCCATTTAAAGGACCTAGGTTTGACCCCTTTGTCAACAAGTTGTGAGTGACAACCTTCTGGCAACTTGATAGATAACAACATTGCTAGTACAACTTGTTGAAAAGCCGTTCTTGGCTTGGAAATTCCACGTTTTCCGGGTGCGTAATCGAAAAAAATTCGAGACTTAACAAAATGCGAGTTAGGCACCAATTCTATTGCGTTTATGCCCATTAGAGCAGAACCATGAATGTGCAGCACTCTAAATATTTCATATTTCAAATCTATGGTCTACAGGCTTTCTGTCTTTGCCCTATTTAAGCATAAAGTCTCCGTTTGTATAGACATAAATATCGCAGCTCTTTTCAGTATGTTATATTGAAACGAATTTGAGACTTATAAACAAGATGTAGATTTGATAGGCGCGCATTCTATTGCGCTTCAAGCTCTTTAGAGCAGAACTGTCAATTTGCGACATTCTAAAAATTTTCACTCTTCACATCTACGGTATATGGGCTATCTGTTAATGCTTTATTCGGTACAACCAGGCCGTTTCGAATTCGGGACATGAAAATCGAAAGTATTTCCTAGTGTGTTATCGAAAAGAATTTGAGACTTAACAAGATGCAGCTATGAAGTTAGGAAAATTTATAATGAAGTTTGTTTGCATTGGAATATTGCAACAGCCGATAGGAACATTGCAAATTCCCTCAAGAGATTTGCAAAGAGTTTTTCAAATCTGCAAAGCTAATGAGGAAAATTCCAAATGAGTTAGGAAGTGAAAAGAGGAACGCTTCACGTAGTTTACCTGTAATTAGCGCTTTCAATAGCCCCAATACCGGCATTTGCCTTTTTACATATTTTGTCACTATGTTTTTCCCAGCTCAAATTTTCATCGATGTCTGCTCTTAAGCTTTTAAGAGAATGAGTTAAAATGGAACTGGTTTGTCGCAAAAAAATACAGTAGCATCACCAATCATATTTTTAAGATTGTATGGTGATCCAATGAACATCAATTTTGTTTTAGTTGGCCCGGGTGTTGTAACTTATTTTTGGCAACCCAACTGTGAAGATTTTTTAAATCATCATCTAGGTTTTTAACACGTGTATCATAATCAAGTGATGATGGAAAAATCTCGGTATCGTCAGCGCAGAGGCAAGGGGTTGTAGATTTTAGACACTTTGGCATATCGTTAACATATAGCATGTATAAAAAAAACTGAACAGATTTGAAATTGCTCTCAATTTCGCTGGGTACTTATAAGGTAGAATAATGAAAAAAATTTCTCGAGCTCCAATTTTGTGAACCAGGGGTGTGTGTCTTTTCTAACAAACTAAAAATGGCTTGCGCACGAAATTTAAAAGCTTTAATCGTATTTTGAGTTAATTACTGTACAAAATTTCAGACAATTTGCTTTAGTTTAAGCCCTTTAACTATCCATTTGCTTCTAATAAATCAGCTTTTCGCATGCTTAATTAATGCCTTTACCTAATTTGCAT
Organism: Paramuricea clavata; assembly: GCA_902702795.2. Taxonomy (NCBI): domain Eukaryota; kingdom Metazoa; phylum Cnidaria; class Anthozoa; order Malacalcyonacea; family Plexauridae; genus Paramuricea; species Paramuricea clavata. The sequence goes on along the minus strand of CACRXK020003303.1, from coordinate 13,844 downwards.
ATTGCTGACATATGCAAATTGGGCAACTGCATTAATTAAGCATGCAAATTGCTGATTTTTTTGGAAAAACATAAGTTTGCATGAATAGTTGAAGGGCTTAAACTGAAGCAAATTGTCTGCAATTTCGTGCAGCAATTAAACACCCAACACATTTTTCATCCGGTAACTCAAAATACGATTATATCTTTTAAATTGCGTGAGCAAGCCATTTTTAGTTTGTTGGAAAAGACAAACCCACCTGGTTTACAAAATTTGTGTTCGCGAAAATTTTTTCATTTTTCTACATTACAAGTACCCAAAGAAGCCATATATATAAAAAAATGGATACTAATAGCTGTTTTTCGAAATTGAGAGCAATTTCAAATCTGTTCAGTTTTTTATACACCTTGTATAGTAAAAACAATAGTGGACCAAGAATGAAGTCTTGTGGATATTATTTGTCTAGGTGATGATGTATGACCATTGACGACAAAACTCACTTGTTGTCTCTTTGTAAGATAAGACTCGAACCATTTTAGTTCAACCCCATAAATTCTAAATCGCTCATTCATCTTTTTTAGTAAGATAGAGTGGTCGATTGAGTCGAAAGCTTTTTTAATGATGCTTGTGGTGTTACTCTAAGTGTATATCCACACCGGGCAAGCTTGAAAAATATGCGTGGCCACGGTGGGAATCGAACCTACGACCTTTGGAAAACTAGCCCGGTCAGTGCCGTCGCGAGGAACTCGCGTCAGGGGGTGTTTGGTTAAATCTACCTGAAATTGATCCAAATTTCAAATTTTACCTGAAAATTTTTTTCCAATTATCTTGTTGAGATCTCGTCCCCCCCGTCGCCAAAAAAATTTCGGCCATACTATCATTCTACGGCAATTACAAAAAATTTTCCGGACATATCACAGTTTTTCGTGGCATCAAAAAAATTTTTCCGGACAGAACGTATTTTCCCCAAATTTTGTCAAAAACACCTCAGTTTTTTCCGAATTCAAAGATATTTTCTAGAATTAACTTTCTCTTGTCCTAGGAATCACCTGTATTGGCTTGAATTTACCCGAATATCTTCTGTAAATCTACCTGAATTTACCTGAAAATCAACTTGACATCTAACTGAACTGATTGCTGATGAGCAAAGTCTCTCTTTCTCGCTCCGCCCCTCCGTATACTACGTCATGTAATGTACACTATCGTGGATCGATACTATTATACTAAAGGACAAAAGAGATACTTGGAATCGGTTTAACCAGTTCAATGTAGTACTAAGTCATTTAAGTTATAGCAATTATATAAGTAAATTTCTGAGGGCCTACTTTTCTCCCTTGATAATTTAGCTTAATTTGACTAAAGTGTGGGTGAATCATTTAAACGAAGCCAACCGAAAGAGCTAGGAAACAAAATGGCTGTCATGTAAATGAGTTTTCCGACTATTATATTGGCCAACATAAAACAACATAAACGCTCTCATTTAGCCTTGCCACGGACCCTTGCCGCCCACGTGACGTTATATGAAACCACAGAATGAATAAATTAATATTTTTAGATGTGACTAGTTTAAAAACAAACATCATCGCTCAATTCAAAGAACCAACGTACGAGGTTTGCGGCCTTAATTGCGCAGAATACCGTTTCTGTGTTGCATTCAACTACAAGGAGAAGTCTGAGGGGAACGAATGGAACTGTCAGTTGACAAATACGACTCAACATAATTTTGACAATAATGCCAGCAGAAAAAAGCGAGTTTGGACGTTCATCAAAGATAATGTTGACCGAAGTCAGGTGGTAAGCAATTATGTATATACGTTTTAGATTATTTGGAAACTAAGGGTATAGCCACCATTAATACCAGAATCGCTCTAAATTATTTTACATAGGTAGCGGAACAGGCGGAGGGCTAGAGGGAAAATTATGAAAAAGAAGGCTAAGCCCCCCTCCTGCTTAAAATGTCCGATCAGAGTAAAAATTTCACACGAAAATGGAAATTTTACACGAATGTATTAAAAATATAAAAAAGATTCCCACTCCTAGACGCCAATATTTGCGGGAGAATATAATAGTAATAAAAACAATAATATCATTGTGATATTTATACAGGTTAAAAACTTATTTCAGCAACATAGATTACTGGTATCAACCAAGGACCTGTCGATGTTACTGTCCACTAAAACTAAAACTATATTACCAATATTACATTAAGCAATGATAGTTCCCTAAAATTGTATAAAATATATAAAATGTATGTATGTACAGATTAAGAGTCAAAGATAAAACCTTTGCAGCTAGACTTTCATCTTAAAGTGATGATTCTGTCTTCAAATCACTATAGGTAGTTTGTTAAAAATAATTTCCGGTCCTTGGTAAGCAAAGGTATTCTTTCCAGTTCCAGTTCAAGGACCGGGTAGTCAAAGCTGGGTTAGCTGGCTTAACCCTAGATTAACCTAAAATTCAAAGAAAACTTTCTGACAACTTGTCTATAAATTTTGAAATATTTTTCAGAGATCCGGAGATCGATAGGAGTTTATTTCTCTGAAGTTTTGAAATAAACAGACGTACAGAAATACACAAACTAGAACAGCGGGTTATATTTTAAAACAGGTTAGCGCTAACCGAACTTTCAACAACCGGCCCTCTGATCTTCGGAAGGACAATATTCGTGTTATTCGCACGTGTACATTTAGCATGTGCAACATTTTAAAATAATCTTGAAAGGCTTTTGGCGTTATTCCATTTAAACATTTAAAAACCTGAAGTGCACAGGACCTATTTCTTATTGGCTGCCTTACGGAATTTCGTTGACCATATATAACTCTCCATGCTCGATTCTTTCAGACTTTTCCTAGAGTCTTTCAAACTTTCCGTTTAATAATTTTATGAACGTCCATGAAATTTATGGAAATTAGCCTCCACTCTCCCAGATAAAAACTGTCCCATTTTAAAAATTTTAATTCCTGGAACTGTTGAAAAATATTGTATATCGGAAAACGTTCCCAAATATAGGAATTCGAGTCACGTATATACTCCCAACCCTTAATTTGATCGAGATATTTTTTCTAATAAGATATTTTTTGCAAAAGGTCTGTAAATTATTTGATAGCAATTTCTTAGCAGGTCTGTATAGCTCTTGTTCAAAAATGGACATGTTTTGAACATGGGATATTATTTTTTTTCACACGTTTACATAAAACTGTATTGTTTTAACAATAAGCTTTGAATTTTATATTTGAGCGTTGCTTGACGAAAATGCCGAGCAGAAAATAACAATTGGGACATTTTGTCGTTCGACATGGACTGTAAAAGGCAATTGGTATACTCAAATGTTGGTTCAAATATGAATCGACTAGCTATTTAAAACAAAATATAACTTGTCTGGTATTTAAACATTTCGAGTCTTTAAAATAAATACCAGTATATTTGCATGTGATCATGTATAATCAACTATTTTGAAGGCATCGTGCAGAGGGGAAGTGAATGAATGTCAGAATGGTGGAACAATGATCTGGGATCCAGAGAAACCTTTCAAATGTCTATGTAAGAAGGGATACGAAGGAGAGATCTGTGAAAAAGGTGATAATAATATTAATGAATACGAAGGCGTACATAGTACGCGCTCTGAAGGCATACATTTACTCCCATGCACATTAGGACAAAGTCACCCTTGATTCGTAACCAAGCCTTTCTATAACCAATCAATAATTTATCCGGATCTCCGACGACCAGCAAGAGTTGTAGGCATCATACTTCGCTTTTCTGCTCGAATCATAGCAAATTTTGACCTTAATCTAATTGACAGAGAGGAAACATTCTACTTGTCCACATAATGTTTACTAATAGCCGAAATAGTCTGAGTACATATAGATAGATAAACACTCGCAAATCCGAACAGCAACTCAATATATTGTCATGGTATACACTGGTATATCTTTCCGGCCATACGGTCTTCGAACTTAATGCCAACTCTCATAAACCTTCTAATGGTTTTATACGAAATATGCATGTTAGGTAGCTATTGAGCTAGTATAACGTTTGTCTTTCAAAGTAAACGCGTATACGCCTTTGTTACTTCTAGTAAGTCTCTCGTTTTGTTCTGCCAATCTTGTTTTATCAACGAGTTAGTCCAATACTGTGGAACATCAGAATAGGGTATCGGTTAGGACATAAATAGTTAGGATATCGTCCGTTGATTGTATTTCCCGAATCTGTCATTAATTTACGAATCAGAGCTAAATAAACTATTTTGAGCTATAATATTTTGACAATATCGACGAATGGCCTGAAGGAAACTTCACATGTCACCCTAATATTTGGGTAACTTTAAATTAAAAAGAAATGTAGTATATAATTGTAGGTAAAAAGCCTCATCTTCAATGATTTTTCACCATCAAAGCTGCCGGATGTTATGATGATAGATGAATTGTAAATTATGTTTTTCTTTGTTTATTTGCTGCTGGAATCTCTCTGATCACATGATATCTGGCAACCACAGCAATGAAACACTATAGCCACTACTTAAAAGATATACTACACATTTTTTCAGAGTATTTTAAATATCGATAATTTATTATCATACTATTAACGGTTATGCTTAGAACGTTCGTATGTTCCTATTGCTAAGGGGCGGACCATTAGAAATCCCGGGAGGGGGGGGTGAAAAATTCCCCCAAAAAAATTCGCGCAAATAAAAATGCAAGCAAACAGCAAAGTGCAAATAGTCTTGAAAAAAAATACGTGCAGAGGTTAAATGCCTTACAAAACAATCCTGCAGAGACATTAGACTAAAAAAAATTTCGTGCCGCAAAAATTTTATACCCCCCTCCAGGGATTTCTAATGGTCCGCCCCTAATTTGTGTTACTATTAGGTTCAACTTGTTGCAAATTGGTTAAAGTTAAGATTAGAGTGGGAAGTTGCCGAATACGTTCCAACGACATATTGTCTGGAATAACACAAAACTAGCGCAATTCGATCTTCATTATCGCATTAACATTCATGATATGATGTAGTTGGGTGTGTTGTCATATGGCTTTTTGTAGACTTGATTTAAGTCCGTTATTCAAGGGGTTGAAAATAGCGATGCACGCGAGCGGTCAAAAATGGCCCGAAAATATGAGAGAGAAGTAGGTAGAGACGGACTTGGATACCCTGCAAGCGCGCCAAATTTACCGTCGGATTAGTCCTACTGAGACGTGGCTTGCGAGTTGGGAACAACAACAAATCTTCTTGCCAATTTTTGCAAGTAACATTCGAAATGCTGCAAATGTCCCAAGTCTGTCACTGCCTTCTCTTCTCGACGGACTTGAACCAAGTCTAGATTTCGTGGTTTGGCATGATTTGGCGTGTTTTATATGATGTGGTATTATACAGTATAGTATAGCAATATGAAATTGGTCGAAGACCCGTACTCAGGAAATAAAATAACAACATAAAACGCTCTCTGAGTTTCCAGCGATATACATACCCTTTTCTAGATATATACCTAATAATAATAAAGGTGGCTAACAAGAGGCATTCACTTTGAACGTTCGTTCATGCGCAGTTTGTGTGTGTGTATTCTTTCCTTTTAAGTGCCCATCCAGGGTCACAAGGCCTGGACATTTACTATATGTGACAATGGTAAATGAGCTCACGAGTAGAAGGAATACATTCGTTCGTTCGTTTATTATTATTAGGTATATATCTAGAAAAGGGTATGTATATCGCTGGAAACTCAGAGAGCGTTTTATGTTGTTAGTATAGTATAGCATAGTTTGGTATAGTATGGTATAGTATATGGTGTGATGTGGTATGGATTAACGATGTGGTATAGTGTGCTATGGTAAATTGCGGTATGGTATGTTGTGGTGTAGTTTGCTGCAATGTGGTATGGTCCTTCTCGTACCCAGAGCTCTTCTTACGCGCACGACGAGGGGCTCTGGCCAAATCCAAATCAAACTGGCTTCTGATTGGCAACAACGAAATATATGGTTTATTGTAAATATGAATAAAAATACACGACCGCTCCATGAAGCGTTGGTTTTTCGCTTTCAAGAAAATTGGGGAAAAGATATTAAGTTGAAAGAACAGCAGTACGAAGCAGTTAGGAAGATTGTTGTTGATAATCACCCACAAAAGCGGTGGGTTTCACTAATTTTAATTATTTAAATCAATTAGTGGGTAAGACGTGATGTTCTCAATGCATGTTGATAAAATTTGGCATATATTGACCGTTGTCAAAGTCACTGAAAAACAGAGCAGTAATGGCTACGGATACGAAGACGAGAGATTGTCTCTTTTAGTCGTTATTTTACGGATTTTTAATTAAACTATTTTTTACCCTGCGAGCAAAGTTCTCTCGTATTTCTTCTATTATTTTGTGTTTTATTAAAAGTCGACAGTGAAATTATCCTACATAGGACATACCATATTGCAAATAAAAAGAAAATATCCTTCATGAACTTCATATTCTGACTGGCTCATTTCGCCACTTCAGCCCTCAATCAAACCTCTAGCTACACTCCACATTATAATATTTATTATAAAAAACATTTGTTCACATTCGGATTTATACTGTGAACACTATTACTGTATTATTCAATTTTTATCTTATTGTATAATAATTGTAAAATTCAATCACTCCATTATAATATATCTTGTAGAAAAAATTGGAAGCCTCGCAGTGCCTCGGAAGGTCATCTCCAATTGGATGGGGGTTTTCTAAAGAACGAAGGAATTCATTGTTGTAAACACAAAAGCAATTGTCAAATCGAGCCAAAAAAATCACTCTTCCGAGCTACTGTGAGGCTATTCAAAATTTTCTTTGTATTTTGGTAGTTGTTCATGCAAAATTTATTATAGCAAAAAGTCAACATAGTTATGGCCGATTCTCGTCGTATTCCCAAATCAGTGATGTTAATTTGAACAAATCTCTGTTCATGTTCAAAGCCGAAGTGCCATCTGAAGAGAAAATAAGCCAGCCAGAATATGAAGTTTGTGATGATTGTTTTCTTCTTAGAAACCGATTTTTTACAATTTTCAGCGGATTTGCCGTATGGTATGTTTAAAGTATGACCGATGACTTTTAATAAAACACAAAAAATTGTTTAATTCATTAAAAATTTGTAAAATAGGAACTTATAATCGAAAATAAAATAGTGAGACAATCTCTCGTCTTCCTATCCATAGCCATTAATACTGCTTTGTTTTTCAGTCACTTTGACAACGTTTAAGAGGGAAATATATACTAAATATTATCAACATGCATTGAGAACATCACGTCTTACCTACTAATTGATTTAAATAAATAAAATTAGCGAAACCTACCGCTTTTGTGGGATTTTCCCGGAAAAAAAACCTTTCAAAACAAAACAAAACAAACAAGAAAATCGAAGCCGAAGTGTTTATGAGTTTATCCGCGTTTGACGTCACTAAGCATTAAGAAAGGTCTATTGAGCATGCGCAGTGTTTAACTGGATACCATGTTTTTATGGTATCCGGTATGGATTTGGCCAGAGCCCCTCGTCGCCCTCGGTTGACCGCGCGTAAGAAGGGTTCTGGGTACGAGAATAGTGGTATGGTATGTTGTGGTTTGCTTTTCTATTGTGTAAAAGGTACTATGTGGTATAGTATAGTATAGTATAGTATAGTATAGTATGGTGTGGTGTGGTATACGTATATGTGGTCTGGTGAGGTGTGATGTGTTATGGTGTGATAAGGTGTGAAGTGGTATAGTATGGAGTGGAATGGTGCGTTGTGGCATTATGTGGCATGGTTTGGTTTGCTACGGAACGAGATAGTATATGCGTATGGTATGAGTATGGTGTGGTATATCGTACAATATGGTGTGGTATGATATGGTATGGTATGGTGTGGTGTGGTATGGTTTGATATGGTATGATATGACATGGTATGGTATAGTGTGGTATTGTATAGTATGGTATGTTATGGTATGCTATGCTATGCTATGAAATGGTATGGTTTGTTATGAGGTGGTGTGGTTTGGTAAAGTATGTTGCGACATGGCATGGTATGGTATAGTGTGGTGTGGTATATTGTATAAAGATAAGTAATATGGAGTGACGTGTTATGGTATAGTATGGTTTGGTATGATACAGTTGATCTATAATTTGGCATGGTATGTTATGGTTTTGTGTGTCAAGGTTTTGTCTGGATATTATGCTATGCTATGGCATGGTGCATGTGTCATAGATTATATGTATAGTATGGTATGGTTTGTTATGTTATGTTATGTTATGTTATGTTATGTTATGTTATGTTATGTTATGTTATGTTATGTTATGTTATGTTATGTTATGTTATGTTATGTTATGTCATGCAATGTCCTATGATATGATGTGTATCTTATGCCAAGTTACCACGTCAAATTAAAGGACACTGCATAACATACCGCAGCATACCAGACCAGACCATATCACACAATACCATACCATACCATACCATACAATAATACATCACACGGTACCACATCATACAATACCGTACCATACAAAGACATACCATGCATAAGCATAGATAGATTTATTTATTTATTCAAACACGCTAACCTCGTCAACTAAAGCTGATTTCCAGAAGGGGCGTGTGAACAAGAAGAGCAAGCAATTTTCGTGGATCAGTAATCTTTTTTGGCATTTCTTAGTTCTATATTTACTTTATTCCTTGTTCTTTGATAATTTAACCGATTATTTTCCAGGTTGGTAATAATGGCTTTTTTTTAAGCTTGTCCCTTGTATTAATAAGTTCTTTTATGGAACTTGTAATCCAAGGGACTCGTCATGTTCTGATCTTTTTGTTCTGAAGGGGTGCATGTCTGTCTAAAACTTCTAAAAATAGCATTTTCCAAATTTCCCACTTTGCATTTGGAGTTTCAGCGAAAAAATACACATTTTCCCACTGTTGTTGCATCAGATCCTCAATAAATTTTTCGGTATCAAATTTCTTCATATTTCTAACTTCAATTGTGTTTTCTAGTTTCATAAAAACACAAATCTTTCTAATCGCAAAAACTAAACTATGGTCACTTATTCCAGTGTGGATAACACCAGAATAAGAAACTTTTTCTGGAGCATTAGCTATTATGTGATCAATAAGGGAGGAGGTTGTCATAGTTACTCGGGTAGCTTCTTGAATTAATTGTGACCTTTGATACAATTCATATAAAGATTTAATTTTCTTTATCGGCATATTTTCATTACCTGTCTTTACCATATCACAATTTAAATCACCAAGAATATAGAATTCTTTATTTTCATCATCAAAAGCTTTGATTAAATTTTCCGCAAAATTCTCAAAAAAATCTGCTGATGCATGCTTGCGGTGTCTATATAGACTGTTGTGATTAGAAATGGTTTGCTATGTGGTTTGATAATTTCAATTCTATACAAACAACATAGGTTTTCTATGCAAACAGATATAAGTTTTTGGACGTTCTCTGGTTTTAAAATATTTATTGTTATGAGCTTTTGACTGCCGGTTGAAAGCTCGTAATAATAAATATTTAAAAACCAGAGAACGTCTGAAAACGTATTAATAAAGGCTAGATTAGATTATCAATATTCCTTTGACAAAACAACGTGAATGAGCTGTTGCCTTTGCTCATATCAGTTTCAAACGTCTCAGAATTAATATATTAGCTAGCTACATGCAGTATGAGATTTTTGGCCCATGCATGTATATTTGAAGTACCAAAATTTTGGAGTTACACTTTTTTCATTTACCGAATTTAAAACAGCCTTTATTATATTATAGCATAATATAAAACCTTAAATTCACGCTCTCCCTGTTGTTAAAAACATATATGTTAAAATAACGACCTCCTTCAACTTAAATGCTTATCTAGCTTACATATTAAATTAACCTCAAATATAACATAGAAAAACGCAGAGGGGTGAAATTGGCTAGGCTCAAGTTACAGAGTTAAATCGGTCAACTATTGTACATTTTCAGTGGGACGTGAAGAATGCAAAAATTATACATTCCTCGACAACAAAGATCGAAATATACAATATACAACTTCAGGCCAACAGGCTTCATTGTTGTGTGATACAAAAATTCCAATCAAGTGGTACAGATTTGTTGGTAATAATGCAGGAACACAGATGTCAAAGATTTGTCCCGAGGGAGGATATGATAAAAATCTAAAATGTCAAACTCATGCTGTCTCGTGGTTGAATGAAAGCCATCCTACTGTTAGTGAGGGTAAGGTTACACGCACCGTGTACTTCAGTTATAAAGGCGATTGCTATCATAGGAAGACCGTCATCGAAGTTATTAACTGTGGCTTTAGCTATATCTACAAGCTAGTCCCTGTACCTCATTGCTGGATTCGCTACTGTGGTGTATAAAATCCGAAGGGAACTCAAGTTTTGAATCTTTTCTCATGATTACCGGCTTCTCGTAGCGTCGGGTTACTCTGATGTAATTTTTTCAACTAGAAATATTATTTAATTTGTAAGAAAGTAGAACTGTAGTGTTAACCCATATTTTACTTGAAAAATGTTAACATGGTTGCTGATTTACATTCTGTCACATATTTGTGATCACAATGTAATGTAGTCGTTTTAAAATAAGTTTAGCGTTCGCAAGAGATTTCGTTTATTAAATTTAAAGTGCATATAACATGAAATTTCTTATTTTTTTAGTGAAAGAACTCTTTAAGTTGTAGTGCAACTCATTTTTCGTTTTCTTGCTTTTATGGAGATATTTCAATTTGTTTGATATGTAAATGAGTGTGAATATGTCCGCTAATTTATGATGTCACATTGGTTGCAAGCTCTTCGACATGGTTGACTATCACTGCGATCATCCAAGATGATAATTTCAAACTTCACTCACTGGTAAATGTGATGTAACAATGTAGAAAAACGTGAACAGATATCTTATACAGTTTTTAGAGTTAATAGATTTATAACCAGCGCAAATTGAGCTAATTTATAGATATCTAACAAATTGAAATATCTCGGGAACAAACCATAAAAACAAGAAACTGAAAAATAAGTTACACGTACAGCTTGTTTCATTTAAAAAAAAATCATGTCATGTGCACTTTAAGCTATAGTTATTGATTTGGTGCAGTTTACGCAAGATGTGGTTGTCTACCGAGGGCAGTGTTGCCAGTGTTACACGTGTTTGACAACTATAGTGAATGGGTTAATTTTGGGCGAGGTAGGACAATCGGAGTATACGGATCTGGAGAAAAACTCTGGAGGTTCAGGAGTGAAGAAACCAGTGTTGTAATGAGTCGAGTCATTGACTCGGACTTCGAGTCAACTCAAGTCGATATTTTCAACGACTCGAGTCCAATACGTAAAATGACTCGACTCGAGTCAACAGCCCCAAATGACTCGACTCGGACTCGACTTGCTGATTTTTCCGTAAATGACTCGAGTCAACTCAGCTACAACTTATACAGAATAAATTATCAAAAATATTGTGATTGTATTGCTTGGGAAGAACAATGAGCCCTGTGAACAATGAGAACTTCGAAACTTTATCAGAAAATATATGGGATTTGCATAGAATATATTCCTGACGGGCATGCTTATATTACATTTATGTTTTTAGAAACAACGCTAGTGCCACAGTTTTTAAAATGGAGTCTAAAAATTTTTTGTACTTATACTAATTTATGAAGGGCTATATAATTTCAAATTAACTTACAAAGCGTGGCCAATTAAAGTTTATTCCTTGTTAATTCTGACTCCAGTTGCAAGTTATGCTAGTTGCATGTAGGACCTATACGTACACTCGATCAGCAGGCATGATTGGATACATTGGAAATCTCATGTGGTCGTACTTAATATTGACTATAGAACTGTGATATTGGTACAGCCTATAGCTGCCCAGATACTGTTATTAAATGACTAAAGTAAACCAGTGACTCGAGTGAAGTCACAGACTCGACTCGATCAGAAACTGAAATGACTTGACTCGACTTGTGACTCGACCTTTGAGTAGTAACTCGACTCGACTTGACTCGTGACTCGACTCCACTTGAGTCGTGACTCGACCTGTAGGTGACTCGTTACAACACTGGAAGAAACACAACTATATTTAAACCATGACTTTTCAGGCACCGTCACCCAATGTAACCCTGTATCCAAAATAGTGTATGTTTTACACATCGGTCAGGGAAACGTTCTGACCATAAACCATTATAATTATCAGTTCAAAAAGAGAACGACAAACCTGCGTTTCTAGGATTCCCATGCATTTGAAGTACTATTTAAAACATCAGCAGCAGTGTTTTATAAGATATAAAGATATGAGGCGAAGCCGAATATCTTTAGGTCTGCATGATAAAACAGGAACGGCGAAAATACGTTGTGTAAGTCGAGAAAATCAAAGTTACAATGCAGAAGGTAAACTCATTGAAATTATTTATTTTCCGAATTGTCAATATTATGAACATGTTTGAAAAATGCTTTTCTGAAGCCGAGGGAAAATATTTTTTAGTATACCGACCGACCTAAGCTAAGCGGTAAATAACGTGTTTATTATTTTGTTTGATGGTCCATGGTTGTAATAAAATTCCAAATAAAATTCCAGCTGCATGCGAATTGTGAAGTACATTTGAGATCAGTTGCAATCGATTCTAAAGGTCAAAGTACCCCTATATACGCAGCTTTATTTGTCAAGTGTAGTGTGTGGCACGCGCGTGCGAGTAAAACAAGATATGTTGAAAAATTCGTAATAAATTTTTTTTACTCGCCGTATTGAAAGCGCTTGAATACAAGGAGTATTTTACTCATCATATGGCCTTTGAGCGAATAACGAAAAGTTTACAAGATATTCAAGCTTTTTTCTTCAAATAAAATTCAGAATGTTTGTCAAGGCCAAGGGTGAGTAAATGTATGGTTATTTCGGTTTGTGTAATGTTTTGCCGGGATTTGACCTCCGGCGTTATTTTGCAAGGATTTCGATGGTAGCTTTCGTTTAAAAGTAGGTGGGGGGGGGGGATACTTGCGGAGATATTTAGACTGAATGAGTGTCCTTAATTAATAAAGAAAGGCGGTTTTCTAAATTTTACTTTTTTTGCATCTTTGCCAAAGTAAAATAAAGTGCCCTTTTTCGATATGCTGTACCGCCTGCCCTATATAGATTGCTTCCAGCGCCTCTGCCAGCACGCGCGAGGGTAAAAATGTTCACCTCGCATTTTTGGGCTACCGCGATGGTTTAATTAATTAAGGGGTTTTTTTTTAAGTTTTTTTATGTTTAAATTAATAATTAGAAAATTGACTCTCATGAACCCAACGCGTTGTACACTTGTGCTTTAAGTGATATAGTAGTTAACAATCATTCGCATCGAAGGCGAGGTGATTATCGGTGAATAAAAACTGAGACGAAGTCGATGTTTTTATTCACGATAATTACCGAGTCTGAGGTGAATAATTGTTTTAGTATGATTCCATAGGTGATTATTTGGAAAAACTACAAAATACACATTAAATTTTGCTCGTCATTTAATTGACAAAACGGCTTCGACAGCCATTTCGAAAATCGCTTAGATGATTATCGCGTTATAATCACATAAACGACAACCAATCAGCGTGGAGAATTTTCAATAATAACATATGTAATTACACTAATTATAATTACTATTATAATAGCAAAATAAGAACATGTGCTAAAATATTTATGAATATATATATATATATATATATATATATATATATATATATATATATATATATATATATATATATATATATATATATATATATATATATGTATGTATGTATGTATGTATGTATATGTATGTATGTATGTATATGTATGTATGTATGTATGTATATGTATGTATGTATGTATATGTATATATATGTATGTATATGTATATATATATATATATGTATATATATATATA